>WAAG01048530.1:7666-21928 GCA_013390105.1 Tichodroma muraria | reverse complement strand
TTTTTTTTTTTTTTTTTTTTTTTATTTTTCCCCCCTTTTTTTTTTTTTTTTTTTTTTTTTTTTTTTTTTCAACAGGGCAGTTCACAGAATCATAGAACAGTTTGGGTTGGAAGGATGTTTAAAGGTCATCTAGTCCAACCCCCAGCAATGAACAGAGACATCCTCAACTATATCAAGTTGCTCAGAGCCCCATCCAGCCTGACTATGAATGTTTTCAGGGATGGAGCATCCACCTCCCCTCTGGGCAACCTCTTCCAGTGCTTCACCACCCTCTTTTTCCTTTTATCTAATCTAAATTGACCCTCCTTCAATTTAGAACCATCATCACTTGTCCTATTGCAACAGGCCCTGCTAAAAATTGGTCACTCTCTCTTATAGGCAGGCCCCCTTTAGGTACTGAAAGGCCCCAATAAGGTCTCCTTGGAGCCTTCTTTTCCCCAGGCTGAACAGCACCAACTCTTTCAGCCTTTTCTCATGGGAGAGGTGCTCCATACCTATGATCATCATCATGGCCCTACTGCTCCAACAGCACCATGTGCTCCTGTGCTGAGGACCCCAGAGTTCTCTGAATGTGAAGCCCTGTGCAAACAGTAATTTAGTTAACACCTGTTGTACCCTGCTAGGAAAAGAGCCATTTCATCCCAGTACTGAGAGTGAACCCTGAGAAAGAGGTAGCTGAACAAGGGCATTAAGGCAAAGGCTTATCTTTCAATCTTACTCATGTGATTATACCTCTCACATCAGAATCATACGCAGTTCCAGAGAAATTTGAGATTGACAAAAGATGTGGGACTGGATTCCAAGTCAGAGGCTTCATTCCCCACCCAGCCCTCAGTGCAAGGTACCATGCCTGAAAGCAGAGAAGCAGATATTTGCAATTCACTCTGACTCAATTAGACATATATGGTAAACTGAAATCAATCTCCCCCCCCCAGATTATTGAATAAAAATGTGTATTATATAGTGGATGGGGTCAGGGGGTGTTGCTGTAGGAAGTAAGAGAAAACTACTTTATTTCTTTAAAACAAAACATGGTCAGGGGAATGGTCATTGATTTGATGTGTTCTGCTACCTTCTTTCCTTTTATAGTTGTAAAGGCAGGCTATTTGATTCTTACCTTGTAATGTGCATTCTTAGAATTGAGGCAATTATTTTTCATAGAATTTCAAAAAAAGTCTTTTTAATTTATCTTAACACAGCTCCACAAAAATGATAGCACTTTTCAGGAATGGAAACTATTTTACTGTACATTTTTAGTATTTCAAATTTCTTCACTCTCCCTCTCAATATCTCTCTGATTTTTTATCAAAGATAAACCAGAACTGTTGGTTCTGTTTGCCTTGTTATGCTGTGATGCTTGTGGCAAGCATCTTCTAGTTATAATTTTATGGTTTCTTGTAATCTTTTTTTTCAACAAGTTTTCATGACAGTCACTCCTTATTGACCCTGTGTCCTCCTGTGTCTTTCTCCTTATTCTTTTCACTCATTATCTCATTCCTATTTCTGGTTTAGAGATATACCAAAAAGATCCAGGAATTTACCATAATATTTTTCTTTCTGTTACCCATCTTAAACTGGTATGAGATGGGCATCTATCTCAAATCCCTTCTTGGATGTCTTTCAATTCGCTTTTATCTAGCCAAAATGGTTTCTCTTTTCTTTCCTCTGAAATCAACCTGAGCCTTTCTCTGTTTGTGGTATCACCATTCTCATCCTGCTTTTGTTCAGACTTGCAACTTCTAAATATCCTTTAGATTATATTTTGCCAGCTTAAAATGAATCAACAGCCATGTTCATTTTCAGAACTACCCTCTGAAGTGCAATGTTCTTCCAGAGTCTGGAAAATTCCCTTCTGTACTGTCTTTCAAAAATTTATGCTTATTGACTAACTTATGCTTACAAATGGAAACTGCTGGTATGCAACAAAAAATATAGCTACGTAATAAAAGTGAACTTAAATCAAAAGACACCAAATACTTTGGTTGACTAAATTATTGCACATGTGAACATTTAGCAATTTTCTTCGTGCAGTTCCAGAATGCTGTTTGATTTGGCGTGCATTTTGTTGAAAGTAGGGCTTGTTTGGCTTCTTTGTTGTCTTTTGTGTCCAAATTGCAGCAAAGCCTACCAGACATTCCAGACACAATTCTTGCACCTGAAACAAAGCTGATGACAGAGCGTCATTAATTTTGTATGATTATTCATTCAACTATTTTACCCTCAGGCAGATATATGGCTACAGCCCAGGGGAACGGAGTTGCTGGAGTTGGAGGTGGTTGTGCCTGGGGCACAGGAATTCACGGCTGATGTGATGAGCCTGACAGGTGGAGCTGGAGGTGCTTACAGAGTTCTCTTCACCTCTATTTTAGTACACCCATCATTGGCATGCTTGAACTTATGTGTTAGTACTTGTGTGAAAGAGAGGGGAATAAAAGAGATCAGAAGTGTAAAGCTAGCTGAAGAAGAAAATCCTGTGTTTTTCAGAGAAGGTGCTTGCTGCCAGAAAGTGACCTTGAACATCTTTGAAGTCTCTGACTGCCGTTCAAGAATAGCGATGAAGTGAAGGGTGTAAGCAATGGCTATTTTTGCCCCTGACTACTACATCTAAATCAATTTGAACTAAAATGCACATAGAATTTTGTGACTTTTTTTGTTGTTGTTGTTCACTGTTTTTCTTTTTTGGAAAGAGGAATTTGTGCCCATTTGCTGCAGAGAGTCGACAAGCTTAGGTTTGATAGCAGTGTCAGCCATGGGGCTGCTCACAGGAGGGGGCAGTATTGGTCCTCTTAAAGGAAGTAATTAGACAAGGAGATCCCTTTCCCGCCAAGGCTTCACAGAGACTCTGGGCTCAAAAAGTCTTGGACATGTGCTGCAAGGGCAAACAAAATACTGGTACCTACCTGAGCTGAGTGTGGTTCGAGCTCGAACACACCATGGGGCTTGCTGAGGTGGGTGAAGTCTTTCAGGGTGGAACAGCAAACTGTTGACTGCGCAGTACAAATTTATGCTTGGAAATAAAGTAAATGTTTCAACAAATATCTATGGATTCTCTAGTCTGCCATGCCAGGATTTGCTAGGAAAGAAAAACAAAAAAGGTTTCATGGATACTTATCACCATGTTAAAAGCCTTCTGGTGCCAGCAGGGTCCTGACACTGAGTCTGTGACATTAGCAGAGGAGGATATTTTGCCTAGCAGTTGAGCAAGGGAGATCATTGACTACGATGCATAATGTACGATCTGTACATGACTGGTCTTGCGTGATACTCTGAAAAGTACTGCCCACACTTGTCACAGATATCGTGAACACTGATAGCATCAACTGTGTTTAAACATGTGTTCAGCCGCCTCTGACTCTGCATGTTGAGACAATCAGTTTTCCAGGGCTGCGAAATCTCGCATGCATGTCTGTAATGCTGTGACCATGAGATGTTATCCCTCGTTAGTTTCCTGGCCAAAGTATGGTATACAACTGATGAGGAGTAATCCTGGTTTAATAGGAGCTGTCCTCTGCTCTTCCTCTTTAGATTCAGGAATTCACGCAACGAACCAGGTAGTTGTGCTTTTTCTCCTTAACTCCTGATGATCTGCTCTAACTCTTTTCTTTGGTCAGACCAAGGGTTTTACTGGGATACAAAGTTTTCAAACTTCTTGCATGTGGCTAAGGAAATAGCAGTGGCTAAAATAAAAGAGATTTACAAGTATGATAGATGCCTGCAGTGATAGTAAGTTTCATTTAAACACATTTTAAAAATAGGTGTAAGAAGATGCTTTTTTATTTACTTGCCTTTGCTTCTTGACATCAGTTTATAGCACTATAGATCAGTTTATATGGTCTGAGTAGACCATAAAACTTTGATCTTTTCGAAATGAGTAAATTTGGACTTTGTGGTTACCAGGATGCTGAGTTGTATTACAACATGAAGATGAGATCCTCTCTTCTTTTCCCCAGCAAATAATGGGTTTGCCATACCATTTGTATAGAGTAACTTAGCATTTTGAGGGATAATACCTGTGATGTCATGTTGTCAGAAACTGTCCCGGCAAATTGCAACATAATTCCAGCATATACAACATAACTATTGAGAATGGTATTTGTCTAGAAACACGAGATAACTGTTGTAAATTAAATTATACTAAAAATACTTAGTTATGTATTACATTAAATTATATTAGATATAATTCATTTAATCTAGGACCGGCCTGCTAGGGCAGAGCCCAGTAATGGAATTATCCTCTGTTAAAGAAGACAGATTAAAAGACAGGTAGACAGATAGATAAATAGATAGATATAGATATAGATATAGATTATATAGATACATAGATATAGATATATGAAAGAAAAAAAGAAAACTTAGCTCAGAATTTAAGTGCCAAATATTATATATCTAAATCTGTGACATTAATTAAAAGCTTTTGAAGATGATGAGCATATCTCACAATTGCTTAAATCCATGGGCGTTGAGGGAAATCAGTATCTTTAGAAAGCAGAGTACTTGTTTACCTGACTATGAAATTAGATGCTGACTTGTAAGTATCCAGGTGGATATTGAATATCCATACTGATCCTAGTGTAACCCTACAACAATGTGATCTGCTGAAAGCATGGTATCATGAAATATCATGACATGGGAGAATTTGGAAAAAAAGAATAATTTTTTTTTTTGACAATTCCCATCTAATAAGATGGTGTAAGATTTTCAGGATGAATTCTTTAAATCACTACAGTAAACAAACAACAAATAGAACTTAAATTTACACACAAGAAATTCAGACTCAGGGAGTAGAGGACTAAGTTAAAATGAAGTCTGTTAAGAACATCTTGGTGGCCAATATTTTTTAAAAGAATAAACCAAAATAAAGCTATTGACATGCCTGAGGGCATTTCAAGAAGCGTGGCTAAAATCTGACAGAAGTAGTCAATTTATTTAAAATCTGATGTTGTTACCACATCTGTAAGACCAGGCAGATGCCTCATGTGCTACCCAGGATCCATCCCATACTTCTTCTGATACTTACATTAGCTTGTGCAATTCCGTAAAATGCAAACAAATTCAATATTCATTAAACATAGATTAAATCAGCAAAAGCAGAATTTATCCCATCATTTACAAGTCTTTGGGTATTGCATATTCCACACAAGTCCCAGATTGTGACAGTGCTATAGGCCAAGGCTATGCTATGTGCATACGCGTTCAGTGGTTATTAAATGTGTATGTCTTTAATTACATGTTTATGGAGGAGTAAAGTTCCATAGAAAAAAACAATAAACAAATAAAATTAAACACACTGGAATTTCATGTAATAAATATAGCGAGACTTCCTGATCTGCTCAAGACGGAAGTTTCAAGCCCTGCTGGTGTGGCTGCTTACCCTGAGCCTCCCGTGCAGCAGGGAGCTGGTCAACACCAGCTGCGCCTCACAGACAGGATACTGAGCTCAAGCTGCAGGTGAGGAGAAAAGGCAAATAGACAAAAACGTCCAAGTATGCAGCTCTATTAGCAGTCATGCTTAAACACATTCTGAGGTACCTGTGTGGTAACCTATTTCTTTCTCCCGTTTTGGGCTTCGTGTAGCAGCTGTCATTACAGTAATGAAGTGATTAGATCTGCTCTGTTGCCTAATTATAGGACTAGAAATGGCATGCGTTCCTGCAATCTAGTTAAGTACTCTATATCTGAATCCTCTGATTTCAAGGATAGTGTTTGGGAAATTATCTTTAGAGAACATAATATTTTTTTTTGAGTGCACTTGATTGAAGTGAGGAGTCTATCATATTGTAGAATTATTGATTAGATTAAGTACTTTGAACTTACACAGTGTTTTTCATCTCAGCATCTCTTAGTATTTTGCTACAAGGGGCAAGCATTATTAGTCCCATTACAAATTGAAAAGTTGGGGGAAAAAAGGAGAATACATTATTTATTTAGGATTCCCATCAAATGTTGCAGCAAGACTACCTAGTTTAAGACTAGATACCCTTTTCCTTAATGTCCTCAAGAGGATGCTACCAGCAAGAGACCTTTTATTTCACTTCTTTTGGATGAAAGGATCTTCAATGCAGGTCCTGGTGCTGTAGGTTTTGGGTACAAAATGAGACTACTCACAGTCTCCAGCTGGATACGGCGCCTGCAACTTTTATTTCCCATAACAGTTCCCCACTCTTTGTACAATTCTATATAGTCATATTAATAAAAGTATAGTTTTATATAGTCATATTAATGATAAAAGCACAGTGTTACAAGAAAGAAGACTTCACATCTGCCTTAATTACTGATATTTACCTCTCTAGAGGTAGGAACTGCCTTAATACCAACTCCAGACATCTTTGGAGATGGGAAACCAAACCTGCTCCTTGCTCCTTACCAATATCTGTTTTATTGTCTTCCAGAAGCTGTATATTTGCCCACCTAAAATGCATTTCAACACTGTGGGCTTAAATCCCTCTCCAGTCTGGGCTTGCATCCCTTCGTGTCCCACCTGGGACAGTTGGTGTGACCAGAAGTTGAACACCTGGGTGAAGACTACCTGCCTTGTCCTGCAGCCTCTTCCGACAAATGTGTGCTAGCAGAAGATGCTGTTCACTTAGCAATGCGTGGTAAATCTGTACCCTCTTACAGAAACAAAATGATCATTATCAGTGGAACGTACACAACTCAAGCACTGGCACAAGCTCTTCACACTGGAAAAGGGATTCAGTAGTTTTGATTCCCACTGCTTTCACTCATCTACAGGTCCCTCCTGTTTTATCATCTGTTTCATGTTGCTTAGTCAGAAGATGAAGAAAACAGGTAACAGTAACATTTTAACAAGACTGTGTCAGAGGTAGAGTGCACTAAAATTTAAAAGACTCATGTAAAAGTCTAAATGTTGGTTTAAAAAAATATTTCCTGAGGAAACTTATAGTAGAAAAAGTTCTTAGAAGATCGGAGTGCAACAAATGCTTTGCCAGTACATCTGTTGTATAAAGCTCTGAGTAACTAGAAGACAAAAGATACATTACAATATGTGGGACATAATAATTTACACTATTATTTTATGCTTAAAATTTAGAGATATCTAATATATAATCTATATTAGCTGGTGCTATTATAACTCTTATAATAAATACTTTTAAAAAAAATCCCTGAACATGTGTTTAGAACTTGTATTTCCTGCAGGAGCTTAACTGTAGTTTGCTAAGTATACCTAGTCCAAAATGGCCATTTGATAACTCTATCTTCCTAAAGCCTTGCCTTGACAGAAAGCCATACCCTGATCCTGCAAATTTTGTGCATTCAGGTACTGAAGTCACATTGGAAATATTGTTATGGACTAGTGTACAAAGCCCAATGTTTAGTATTACCATCATGGCTTAATGCAGATGTAAAAGGAAGGCATAACTGCATTTTGCAAATGTGTTCTGAAGTATTCATGTTCTGCACAAATGTTGCCTAGTACAGGCTATAGATGCTTTTCTAGAAGATTGTAGTTCAAAATTGCTGTTTTCAGAAAGAGTTGTGGTGCCAGTTTTGCAGAGTCCATCACCCCTCTATGCATGTGCAGAGTGGGGCTGTGAGAATTGGCCTCTTAGGCAATCTCAGTCAGTGTTAGGGCTGCACAGAAGCTTCTGAAGACAATGAAGGCAGGGAGATATATAAAACAAATGCTGCGCTGAAGCACTTTCTGAAATCTGGTCTATAATGGGGAGTCCAGGATGTATTGATGTAAATAAATTTCTCAGAAGTTACAAGGGCCAGGGACATGGAGCAGTCTGTGCAGGAGCATGCCTCATTACTAGGCTGTGGTTGCAGAGCCATCTCATTTCCTTCCAGCTGGGCTGGGGCCCACATCCTGGTTAGGAACAACATCATCCCAAGCCTTGAACTCAGATCTGTTCACAGAAGGGCCATTGCAAAGGCAGAAATGGGCAGGTGGTGCACAGGCAGCTTTGCTTCCCTGAAGCCTGAGCTAGCATTTTTAACTCATGAGACTTGTCTACAACAACTTGTCTGGGACCTGACTTTCCACTGGAAGAGTTTGGACAAGAGATTTTTAATCCCACCTCTCCATGTCCCCTTCCCAGACTGGATGGTCAAGAGTCCCCACTGCACTGCTGTTTCCCCTCCCCAGAGCAGGATCCTCCCTGGGCCCCAGGCAGCCTCAGTGGGGGCACGCCGTGGCAGGAGCAGCACAGGGGTGCTTGGGATCAGAGCAGGGACACAGTGCTGTCAGACCTGCTGAGGTCTGCCTTGTAACACGGGGGAATGGGCTAGTGATGCTAACCTTGGGAAAGACTCAGAAAGGATGCTCTGTATGCTGACCTGGAGGGAGCATGGTAGTTCATTCCAGCTACCATGACCACAGCCCTACAAGAGCTACACAGCTCTCTGGGTTATAAAACCGTATTTATTCCTGCATTCCAGGTAAGTGGCACTGTTCTGCAATTTGCCTTGAGTTACACTTTTTGGGTTTTTGCACTGAAGTCTGTGGCTTAGTGCAAAGTTGAGAGTTGGGAAAATTTAGATGCCAAGTGGCAGATTTGTGACAGAAAAAAGTAGCCCAGCTCAGCCACACAAATTCATCTCCTCTCTTCTTGGTTGAGANGCTTGGCATAGGAAATGTCAAGATTTTGATTATGGTTTTAAGAAACCCAAACCAGGACCTTAAATGAAAGAGGGATTGGACTTTGGGGCATGCCCAATGCCACAAACAAAACCATCAGCCTGTATTTACAGGGAACCAGGAAACTAAAAAATGGTATATCAGAACTTGATTCACATGCATAACTCTGTTTGAAAATGTTTTGGGTTTAACCAGGGGAGTGACTGATTGTCAATTGCTGAGAACCTCACCCTACACTTCAGTAAAT
This sequence comes from Tichodroma muraria, assembly GCA_013390105.1. Taxonomy (NCBI): domain Eukaryota; kingdom Metazoa; phylum Chordata; class Aves; order Passeriformes; family Sittidae; genus Tichodroma; species Tichodroma muraria. The sequence goes on along the minus strand of WAAG01048530.1, from coordinate 13,079 downwards.
GTTCTGCAAGCAGAGGCAGTATCCGTGAATGATCAAGAAGCTCTCGAAGCTTACAGCACTATGCAGTTATTACAGTCTGAGCATTTTTTAAGCAGAGCAAATATTTGCTTTTAATTTCATGGCTAGCTGTTGCTGGTGACACACACGGCCTTTATGGGCATAAGCACTCACTGGCTCCTTGTTTGCCTTTTGGTTTTCTGGCAGGAGAAGGGTTTGGTGCCAATGTGTAGTATTACAAATATAAAATTATTTGCTTTTCTCTGACGTTCATCTAGTTTGAAATGGCTACTGATGCTTCTCATTTAATTTCTCATGTGGATTAAACAAACACGTGCCACTCACAACAAACACTGCTGCTCATGACTCATTAAGTTGTGCTTCCTAACCAGGTAATCAATTGCCTGAAAATGTTGCGACAACAGAGTTGATGACCTGTGTAATGTGAAAATGAGGGTAACACAACCAAAGGCCGCCTTTTTCAGGCCTTTTGCACACAACAGTGGGACTTGTAAAAATGGAGGGATTTTTTCCTCATCATTTTAATCTCACGCTTGGAAAATTTTTGGATCGAAATTTTCTTTTTTCCCCTGCCCTTTTCCTTTATTTAGGCTAATTTGCGCCATAAATAACATTATGCCACACTACATAATGAGAAAGGTGGAGTATTAATGTCATCAATTAGGGATAGACAAAACTTTCCTTTTTCAATACCTTCAGTTCATACCTCTTTGCTGATTAAAAGACCACACTGCCAGCTCACCTGCATTGCCCCATATGCTGATCCAGACCTCATCCCAATATGCCCTATGGCCACAGGGGCAGTAAGCACGCCCTGTACCTTCCCTCATTTTTGTGATATTATGCAAAATATCTAGGTGGTCTATCTGGAGCTGTTTGAGTATGGATACTTACTTGTGTGGTCTCTTAGAGTTTTGGAGTCCACACTGCACATTTGAAGAATNTTAACATCTAGTGTTGAACTAACTGCTCTTGGAAAATATTCGTCTACTAACAAAAGTCACTTCCATTCCCCTGCATTTATCTGGTCTAAAAATACTGTGTCATACAAGATTCACTCATATTTCATTCATGAGTCTATGATTTTCTCTAAGAATTTCTTTTTTTCTGTGTGTCTGTTTTCTCCTATGCCTAGTGTTTATTTTCTCCTATTTTCTCCTATCATCCTATGTGATGCTAGTGCTTGAAGTGTTTATATTGTTGTCATGCTGCTGCAATAAAACTTGCCTGTGTTCTTCCACTCATCTGGATTATTCTGTATTAGCACATCACGAGAAATGGCAACAAACCATGGAGATGGGGGGCACTAACACGCTCTGGCAAGAAGAGGTTTGTACACTGAGTAAGGCAAACTTTTGAGCACACGTGGCCATCTCTGAGTAAGATGTAGAAGCAAACTTCAAAGCTTGGCAGAAGTAGAGGGAAGCTGCTCTAGGCCAAATTGTGTGTGTGTAAGTTTGGCCACCCAGCAGAAAAGGTATCTGGTACTTGCTCAGCAAAATGTAGAGATTTGATAAGTTTATCCCTTGAAGTGTGGGAAGGGGTAATCTATCACCTGCCCGATGTGAGAGTAGGAAAGGAGCAGTCGGTGATGTGAAGAGAAACTTAGTTTTATAGCAAACTTTGGTTTGCTGATTCTATTTCAAATCTATATAAGAGCATGTGTTCATGCAAGCTTTTTTTATTTCTAGTTTTTTTAATTACACCAATTAATCTAATAAAAGATGTAATCCCTACTTACAAAACCTTTTTTTTTTATTTCTTATGCCTTTTGGCTACAATGATGCTACATCTTCTGATAGAAATATGTGTTGAATACAACTTATTTTGATATATATGGCAGCATATTCTCATCTTTTATATGAAGGAGACAATATGTTCTTTGGAAAAAGTTTATGGAGGGAAGTCACAAAATTAAATTGTGATTCCTATGATTTTAAAATGGACTTTTCTGAGAATATGTTTCCTCTACATGATGACATGTACTGCTACACCGCAGTTTTTCCACAGTCCTGTTTACAATGTACAGAAAGATTTCAACATTACTTCTTTGACATCTAAATTGAGCAGTCTTCAGTTAATTTCTGTTTCCCCTGTGTTTGGTTTTGGATATATAGATTTGTCTCTTTTCTGTTTTGCTGTTCCAGGAGATAGGTATGCACCTCTCAGACAAGTGGGAAGTGATTTTTCTTTGATAGAAATATGTTATGACATATAACGCTGTTATTGATCTATCATGCTGTTATCCTTAGATGCGTTTTCCTTGCAGAACTGTTTTCTGTGTTAAAGAAATGAGCAGCTGAAATTCTGATAATCGCAAACTATATCTGAATCAAGCTCATAAATCTAAATACAAAACTAATAGCAAGATGTGATCAGAGTTTGCATATGTCAGCTTCATTTGCAAAATCAAATTCTGACAGAAAATGGAAAACAAGAAAATCATCCTCAAGAGGATCCTAGTAACTTCTAAATTTGAGTATTTTTATCTTTTTTTTTTTTTTTTTGGGTTTGATCCTCTTTAAGGATTAATACAATACATCAGGATGGTACTTCCTATGCAGGAAACTTAAGAGACAGAAAATAATGTTAAAAGGTCTTGTATTACATCAGAATGGAAAAAAATATTTGCAACAAGAGGAGAATGAGAAGTGAATTTAAAGGAAATAGTTTTTTTTCATACCTTTGCTACTTAGCAGCAGCAGGCAGGAATTTTCTTCATTTTCTCCAAAGTATTAGTCACTAAGTACTCGGTGGGAAGGAAACACAGCAATATTGTTCAGCGTGCTGACATACGGCTTTGCCCGGTGGATAACCGTGGCTTTGCCGGCCCGCGGGAGGGGCTGTGGGAAGCTCCGGCATCCGCGGCATCGCAGCTTCCCCCTCTTGCTCCACGGCCGCTCTGGGAGCACACAGGGCCAGGTGGCACCGGCGTTCAAGCTAAGCGTTCACACAGCAGCCACCTTGAGCCGGCTGTCTTCGTCTGCCTAATTCTCCTGTCGAGAAGTCTCTATCCCAAATCTGCCATGGCTTCCCTGAAACACCTTCAGGTCCATTTGCTGAGAAGTTCTTTGAAACATTTACAGTGAAAGAACATCTGTGAGAAATTCCTTGACTGGTGCAGCTGAAGGAATGTCTGGGAATATTTGTAAGAGCCCATTAAGCTGAAAAAAATGGTGTGTTCAAAGGCCAAATGCCTGGAAAATGCATCCCAATGGCACAGTTTGTTTTTGCCACGCTTGGCCTTCCTGGCCATGCTGACGCCATGCCCTCTCTTATGGGTGCCATTTCTGATGCTGTGAAACACACGCTGGTATTTCAGCCTGGAAAATATCATAAGAACAGTTTTGGTAAGGATTCAGCAGAGTTTGTAATAGGATTAGGTATCCACAACAGGCCCAGGAGTTGGGGTAACTCTTTTCGTGCTGCAGAGATTCTCCCTGTCACTTTTCTCAGCACATCCCAGTTACTTGCTTGTTTCAGTGCAAAGCTTGAGCTCCAGTTTCTTTCTTCCATTTCCAAATTAATTCTGTATAGGAGTTCTTGAGGAAAAAAAAAAGCTTGTTTTAGGCTTGAGTCCAAAACTACTTTAAAATAAGTATTAGTTAGAGAGACCATTCCAGCTACTTAAAGCATATATTTAATTTGGGTCCCCAGAGCCCCAAGCACTGCGCAGGGGAAGACCAACTTTGCCTTTAAGTTCAGGCAAGGCTGGAGCAAGTGCTGCTCCTCTCCTCCAGCAGCATCATTGGACTTGGAGTACAGCTGCTTATGTTCCCACAATAAAAGCAGCCTTAGGACGGTAATAAAGATGCTGTCAAGTTTGAAGATCGTTTCAATAATTTCCAGACATTCTTCTGTGTAGAAAATTTGGTTAGATGATAATTAAAGACCTTCACTGGATTTTGGAGGGGATTTGCAGCTCTCTTTCTGTTTGTGCCTCATTAATCCTTGTTAACTTTGTGGTTGGTTTAAAAAAATGAAGGTAAATGTGTGAGAGCTAGTAGCAATAACACAGGAGATCACCATTATTAATACTATACATTTCTTCAAAGCAAAGAATTTATCCATTTTTGTGTCTTCCAGATAAGTGAACAATTTGGCAACAGCAATGTGATCCAAATTAATTATTCAAAATCTAAACTTCCTGCAATTTCTCTGTTGCTATGATCTTTAAAATAATTCACCCCTGTCATCTGCCTTTGGTGCAGCCAACTATAAAGAAAAATTAAAATGGCCTCACATTCCATTAACATGCTTTTTCACCTTGTTATTCTTTTCAATAGGCAAAGTTATCCTTCCTCAAAACACAGGCATAGTTCAGGCCTTCTATTCTGTTCCACAAAGGCTGTTTTTAAATCCCCAAGAACAAAGATAATTTCCTATGAGTCAAGGCAAATTCCTCCCTTCAAATGTGAGTATCACATTTATTCATCTTTTGGACAGAAAAAATACTTACTCTCTCTCCCTTCCTATCTGGTTCCTGGAAAATTGAATCATTCCTACCATTTAAAAAAAAATATTTTCAGGAAGTGAAGTTTCTAACTCAAGACGAGAACCTTGTTTACGACTTTGCAGTTTTTATGAGATCCTTGTGATTCAAAATAGTGTAATTGACTGCGAGTAGAAAAGCCTACAGCATCTCTGGTATGTTTTTTACAGAGTGACAATCCTAAGATCCCTCAAAGCTATGGATCAGGCTCACTGTTTCCCTAGGGAAAATACATATTATATTTGTAGTGCCAAAACTCATCAGTATAAAAGCCTTTTATAAAGCGAGAGAGCCCTTTTCTGGAAAGAGGCACTCGCATGCCTGTGTATTTGCCCTGTAGCTGCTTAGGAGAAGGAGGAATGCTCTGCCTGCAGTTTGCCTATAAGACTGTTGGGGGTCTGCCCAGCACATCTTGGCTGCCCTGAGACACTTGGCTGTGCCAGGAACCAACGCTTCTTTGTTTTCCAGGATTGATTGCCTCATTGACACCTTGAAAACCAGGAAAGCAAAAGGTTTATGTATTTTTGTCTAAAAGTTAGAAACAAGTAAAGTCTGAAAAAACTTAGTCATCCCTTTGTGGCTTGTTTGTGAGTTACCCACCCTAAGAATCCATATTTAAATGGTGATGTGGACCTCCATGCTACTCCAATAAGCTACCTCCTTGATTTCACTAAGCATATAAATACTGGTAATTGCTCACAGTCAGCAGGAAAGGTTCTGGCTTAAAGTGATTTATTTTATTGCCTATGTTAATGTGCCGGTGGGATAGAAGATAGCCTTGTGGGCACTAAGTAACAAGAGTTAAGTAATGACTCAGGTTGCCCTTGGAGACTGTCGACACATACAGATTCTTCCACTATTTTTTTCACATGACTTCAAAATAATTCTAAACGGTTATATATA
>WAAG01048519.1:342-15655 GCA_013390105.1 Tichodroma muraria | reverse complement strand
CTAAAACTCCTCTTGCTGAAATCGTTGATTTTTAAAAGAAAAAGAATTTTGTCAGGCCTTCTGAATGCCAACTTTATATATTCATAAACATCCCCAGCCCAAAATCAATCCTGGACTATAATCAGTTTACTTCTTTTCTCAGCCATGGACAATTTTTTCAGATTCATAAATGTCAACATTCTGTATGATGATTAAAACTCGTGATGGATCTGAAAGTCTCAGCCACAGACTGCAACATGGAAGTTATTGCCAAGATTTATTTTTATTTGCCTCATTACACTGGCCTCCATTCTTATCCTGTGATTGAGTAGTTAACTTCTGCCAAGCCGCAAGTCATTCATTCCTTTATCCTCATATGAAAGCATGAGGAAAACATCAATTTGATGTTTTCAGGGAGAGGGGCCATATCATTAAATGTGGCTCTCACACAAGCAAAGCCTCATACAGTGCACAGTGATCCCCAGAGACAGGTGCTCTACCCAGGTGATCTCCTAAGTGCTGGTAGCTTCCTACAGAGAGGGAGTAGTTTATCACTTTTTCAATTAAAAGTTTGCTGATGAGACAGCTCAGCAGTCTGTGAGATCTTGAGGACTGAGAACAATTCACCTCTGAAGAAGGGAGCTGTGTGAATGCTGCTGTTTGTCACCTGCTCAGACATCCCCCATGACTGACACTGCAATTTTCTGACCTCAGTTTCAAAGTTCAGATCAGGGAATCCGTCCCAGACTTAACTTTCTATTTCGTCTTAGGCTTCTATAAATACACTGGCTTTGCCAATGTAAGCAGTACAGTCATGCCAAGTGCTTTCACAAAGAACATTATCTTCTGCTCTTCTCAACTATTAAAAATTACTTTCTTTTGTTTTATTTCATAAAGTAGCATGTTTATTTTTAACATGGCTACAATAAGAAAACATCTGCATATGTATATAGCGCTGGTCTTTCAGAGGCATTCAGGAATAAAACCATACCGAGCTCTAGCTTGGTTTTGGTGACTGCCTAATGTTCCTGCTTCCCTCCTGCTGAAGCAATGCCTACAAGCTATCTATTTCTCTGCTAGGTGCAACACCTCCCTTGATACAGGTTACTGACTTGGTGGCCCTTATTCTTCAGAATGTGTAGCTATCTGCACTGTCTAGAGCAGCTGCATAAGGGACAAATAAAAGCAGCACTCTCTGGCTTTCAGAGTGTCATGCCTCTGAAATAGGTACCCAGGGTACCTATTGTGAGGTGACAAATGATGGGAGGGAATCAAACCTTGTACCCTTCTGCTGTGCCGTGGGCAGTGCTGGGACATCTGAGACACTGGCAGGTGCAGTGAGGATCTGTTTCCCCAGCCACTCTTTGGAGAACTCTGTCCCCTCTGCCTTTTCTCACAAACATGAGATTTTACCTAAATTCATATTAATCTATAATTACTTGGGACACACAAATCAGTTGAAAAGGAAGATTCTGTGGGGTTTACGTTTTTCTGGGGGAGTGTTCTGATGACCACCAGCTTGCTGCAATTGCTGCAGCTACTGCCACGCATCTTCCTTTGGGACCAGTCGTGAGAAGAGCAGGTGGAGTTGCTCATTTAGGCTGATGACTTTCCAAGGCAGGAAAAGCAAGAGATCCCTCAGTGACCTGGCACTGCAAATCCCCCACCTAGTGTGTGTTTCCGGATTATGTCTGAAGCAGGTAAAGCTCCACTGCACAGGTGCCAGCACAGGTTGGTATTGTGGCTGCAGATTACAAGGTTATGCAATCCTTGCTGGCACTATTTTTATGATATGAACTAGAATTTGACTGTGGCAGTCTGAAAGACCGCAGCGTAACACAGTGGTGTAACTTCTGGTTGCTTAGCTCCCTATAACTCTGTTTAGCAGAACTGTATAAATAGCCATGAACAAACAGACATAAAACTGTCACCAACAAATTACTGATTCTCTGCCACTTGCCATGAGAGCACTAGAAAGTACTATAGGTATTTAGAAAAAAGAAGTCCCTCTTTGATGAGAGATGAATGGAATTTTCTAAAGCTTTGGTCTATACTCTTGCATGTTTATTGAATACATCTAGCATATGGATATTTATGGGCATTCTGTACATGTATACAAACGTTGTACAAAAGATTTTTCAAATCTGACATGTATGATACATACAACACTTATGTAGCGCTTACAGGCAGATAATATTTTATTGAAGGCATAAAATTCTACATTGATCTGTACCTCTCTCAAAAAGGTAATACCTCTTTACAAGCAAAATAGTTTCAAATGAAACCATGTATATTGCCAGCACCATCCTCAGAGAAATATTCCTCAGAGAAAATGTGAAAACTATCCTTCTAATCCCACGGGTCTTAAGAATTAATACCTGAAAATACTCACTGACAAGCACACTGAAGGCCGGGGTCAGCTGCTCTACTGCTTGTATCAGGCATCTGACAGACTCCAAGGCCTGAAGGCAGATTCACAGCAGTTTCTGGAGGGATAAATGGTTTGAGCCATGACCCTTCCACCTGTACCCAAGCCCTGAGTATTCCCCTGACCACTCAAAAGAGACGTGAAAGAGGTAGTCCCCAGATGCTCACAGAGCTTGAACTGTGAGTTATAAACAACAAAGATTTGCCACAAAACTGTTCAGAGAAATACCGATAAACTTACTTTACTTTTGCCTGTTTGTTAGAAGTTGATTTTTCAGAGACCTTGCAAGTCTTAAATAAGAATTTCAAGGATTTTAAAGATAACAGTGAAGGTTCAAACAATTTATAAAAGAAAATGCATTTATTGGTTTAGTGTTCTTGATCTCACAAGCTGTTAGTTTTAAAAACAAGAACAATATTTTTGTAGAATGTAAATTTCTGGGACCAAAAGTTTTGAATTTGAAGACCTGGATGATTTTGGATGAATTTATTGAGAAGTTTGAAAAATTAAAAAAAAAAACAACAAAAAAACAAACAAACAAAAAAAACCCCAAACATTGTGACATCTTCTTGAGTGTCCCAATGTGAAGTTGGTCCTGGGCCTTTCTGTGATGGAGGGTAATATTTTCCATGATGTGTCTGGTGCTGGTGTTTATTTGTACAGCCTCTGTGCCTGTAAGTAAATTAACAAGCTTCTTTCTGTGATTGATAGGGATGCAAACATGGGGAGGAGAAGGTGGTGGAGGTATGGAAGGAGGTTTTGGAGATCAAGAAAGCTATAGAGGACATAAGGACATTCATATAGGTTTATGCAAGTTAGTACCCCTCATAGAGGAGCAAACTGAAGCTGTAAGAGAAGCTGAGGCGGGGCTGCCTCTCTGACTGTATGTTCCTGGCAGAAATTGCTGCCTCATGACACCTAAAAGTTTCCTCATATTAGAAGAGGGCTGCAAATCAAGGTAGTAACTTCAGGCAAGTAGAAGGTCATACAGGAGCTTTTTCTATTGCACTGTCTCTGAGAGGAGCTTTCTTTAATCGTATTATGGTAAACCCAGCATCAGGTCTTTCCCTTATGTTGTTTTGGTGAGAGAAGGGAACTGGCACGAAGACTGCATCTATATTAACGAATTAACCAGCAGCACAAGTGCGCTGAGGCCACTGATGTTTGCCCTGGTCATCAGCATGCCTTTGATCTGGGCCAACCAGCACTTTCTAAAACATCTCCTCAGCCAGGATTTGGCATTAGACCAGGACCAGCCCTAAGAGAAAACATGAAGATATCTCTGCAATTTTGTGTTCTTTAAAACAAAACCCAAAACTACAGAAATCTTTGCCTCTGGTTCTCTGCCTGTCTTTATGTTATTTTTGACTACTGTCAGCAGTTATATTAAATAGCTATTATCCCCATAAGCATTCTGCAGATGCCAGATAGAAATTGTCTATTAAATATCAGCCATTAAAGTATAGTCCTGTCAGATTCTTTATTCTGGATTTTCTACAAGTCTGATGGATAACTAGACACAAAATTATGGATAAGTGCCATCTTACCAACGCCTCTTAACAACATCTTACTTTGGAAGTGACTTTTTACTGCATTATCATAATTTCCTAAAATCTCCACTGAACACTATTTTCATCTCTGTTCCCTTTCTCCTCTTAAAAGGAAGTATTCCAGCTTTATTTAAGGCTACAGGCCAGAGGTCAAGCTTATGGAAGAGGCCTCAGACACACTTGGATTAGATTTTGCAGCACCTGTGGGGAAGAAAGTGCCACAGTGGGCAGCAGGCTGTGCAGGTGGGCTCCCAGCAGGAGAGACTTGGCACACCTCAGCCACGTAAGCTGGAGTACATCTGACTGCTCACTTACTGACCTACTGCATTTCGCTTCTGGATATACTTTGGATTACTTTAGGAGGAGTGGAGATGCCTGTGGAGCAGGGAAAGGACTTAAAAAAATATTTTCTTTCCTCTCAAATAGTAGGCGTGTGGCTAACAAGGTTTCATTAAACACAAACTCTAAAAATATTCAAATTAGTGAAATATACATTGCCAGAAATTTATATATCATGTATTTAATCCACCAAAATATTAAGTACATAACTTACAAAATTATGTTGTCAAAGGTCCACCAAATTCACACACACATACACACACACAAAAAAGCTCTCTGATTTGAACAGCACTAAACAACTTTACATTCTGTCTTATTCAGCAAGTAGATTTAATTTTGAAGGTAAAATGGGAGATGCTGACCAAAATAATATTCAGGTTAATTCTCCTTCAGGGATGCTATGGCACTGGTTGAAATTGGTGTGCTGAAGACAAAATGAGCCAGTCACTTCCAAATGTGAAGTCCATCTCCAGTAGCACCAGGCAGGGTGGGTACCACTGCCACAGCTGGGAGGCTTCAGTGTCTTCCCCAAGCAATGCTGGCAACAGTTTGTCATGTGAGCAGGTTAGTCCATAGATGTTTAGCATGAGAACTGTAGCTCTGCCCTTGTCCCAGAAAAGCAGTTCCTCTCCCCACAATCACAGCAGTGTTGCTGTTCTCATGTACTGCTGTTGGGGTATTTATTGGCCAAGTCAAAAAATAACACCCTGAACATTTACAGTAACATACTACACTCATTGCTAGATGTGAGAATCAAAATCACTAGCACATTTTTATACCTTAAATTGGAAATCTCAGAATTAGTCCACTCTTTTTAACCCCTTTTAATGTATACTAAATGAAATCAACTAAACAACAAAAAGGTGAGTGCACTCTGGCACAATGCTGGTTGTGTGATGCTCATTCCTTAGGTTGCAAACCCACTTGGTAGCAATCATCAAGCTCCTCTCTTCCAGGTCACAGACTCAAGAGAAATCCAGCAGATGAACAGTCCTGTGGGCAAACATCATGACCTCAAAGTCGCGTCATTCAATCCAGATGCAGTGGAAGACATTAAGACTAAGATTCATAAACAAATCCACAGGTGTTTAAACTCCTGTAACTGAGAGGTTATGTGATTCCAAGACTGGGATGGCAGCACCTGTGGTACTGTGGAGGGGATGCCATCCCTGAGGTATCACAGGGAGGTACTCAAGTATCTCAGTGCAACATTGGGTAAGGCATTTCTGACAAAGCGATGCTCAGAGCTTAAAAACATTTCCTGATTACTTAAAATTTATCTTTGATATGCACAAATAGCATAGCTTCCTTTGAAGGTGTATCTGAAGTACACCTCAATGCCTGTGTGAACCTTGTCCTACATGTGTAGATCTACTCTTTAGGAGTGTGTGTTGTTTTAAATCTTGGCCTGGATTTTCAGGCTCCAGAACCAAGTTTCTCCCTTTATTCAGGATGTAGTACAACAGTTTCAGGTTACACAAATTCGTATCTGCTTAAAAGCATACTAAAACCAAAGTCATCACATAAATCAAGGTTAAACTAAGACACAAATCTGCCTGGCAGGTGAAAGACTGCTGCTTTATTTACTAAGCCTTATAATCTTTTAACTTGCAGTTCACTGCCAAAGAAGATTATGAAAGAACTCCAGCCCATATCCAAGTGTTACAAGTCTATATTTATCTTCTATAATGAAGGTTGAAAAAGATAGCCAAGTGTGAAAGATTACCAAGTAGGTTGATAGACAAGGAATAGAGCTGCACTTTGAAAGACGTGAGAATCTGTGCATTTATCAGTATCAACATAAACCTCTTCCTAGCTCTTTCCTATCATGCTTTGTCTGAGCTGTTTGAACTGAATTAAAGTCAGAGAGTGCTGCCCAAATGGTTTTAATGCAGATTTAGATTTTCAGAGTTTAATGATAGGACACTTTGAACAATCTATTTTTATTCATGCATTAATAATTACATTGGTTGGTATAGACACATTGGCCTCTGTGGACTCTTCACTATTTCATTGACTGGGCTCAGGAGGCTGCCTGGGTGCCCTTTTTCCTGTGTTCAGTGATCAAAACTTGTGTGAGAAGAGCTGGAAAAAGGCAGAAGTCTGACCCGCAATCTACTACCATTTTGGTAGAAACAAAATGACAGTAGAAGTCTTTGAAAAACCCCGAAGACCATTCCTGTAACTGGATTATTGGCATGGGCTCAGTATTTTAGAGTGGACTGTGGCAGGGTGAGGTAATAGAGAGGGGTAAATTGCTGGCAGAGCAATTGACTCAGCATTACCTCTAAAACAGCCAGACAGCCCAGACTGATGCATTTTCTGAGAAAAATCACAGTGTCTTTTATTATTATTTTTAAGAGTGTAAGCATGGCAGACCACCTGCTACTATTTGTAACCATGAGGAGGAGTGACTGACCGTGTTTGCAAGGTGCAAAGGATGCAATTACATGTGCAAAAGCATTCTGTGGGCTAGAAAGGAAACTTGGGGACCAGTTGGGAAAGGATTATAGCAAGTATTACTGATAGCTGGGTAATATCTGATGTTAGCCCTTAAAAAGATATTTTCCTCTTTTACTGTATTTTCGCTGTAAATGCACAAGCAAAAAAATAAACCTGAAATAATTACAGAAATTAAAAAATGGAAAATTGCTTAAGATTATTGTTAGACTTCAAAACTTGATCCACCTGTTCATGTGGGCTTGAAGAACTGTGATCACCTCACAAGAAATCTGTCCTGTTAAATCAAATCCAAACACCTTAAATATTCAGATATCATTTTGCTATCAGGCTTCACAAAGAATTTCTGATCCTGTGTAAAATGCTCTAAAATATTGATAAATAATTTAAAGCACACTAAAGCAAACTGCAGGCTGTACCATGTTAATAAGGGAAAGGCGGGTAACTTGGAGAAATGTGTCACGTCAGTCCTTGTTCCCTACAGTTGCAGCAGAATCAAATACATCAGAAGTTTATAACAATGCACCTTCCCATCTTGATGCGTCTAGAATATTAATCTTAACAGCAGGAAGCCCTGTCAGAACAAATATCTGCTTCATGCACAAAAGAAAAAGACACTGTCCAGATGCTTTGTAACACATTGATTGAAAACTTATTTCCTCTTTTACTTGCAAGTATCAGACAAGGGAATATTTTCAACTTCAGCCAAGAGTGGCAGAAATTTAATTCCTTCATCTCGTTGTCCTATTCTCCACCCAACCTTGAGGGAAGTCGAAACCTCGGCTGTGAAGCCGAGGAAAAGGATGGGATCTGGAGCCAGGCTGCCAAGCAGTGCCATCTAGGGGTAGTGATTTCTGCATTACCCAACCGAAAGTGACCGGACCTACAGCTGATGTAGGGTAAGACATCATGGCTTGTGCCCCCGATGTGGTTCTCCAGCTCTGCAGGATGGCCTAAAAAGACATAAAATACCACTCAGTCCTTACAGCCTCACAGCCTCACCTCCGTGAAGTCCTATAAAGATCTCTGTAGTACTTTAGTGACATAATTAATGTTGGTGTTGTTTGTTAATAGTAATTTGCTTCTATTGTTTTTAATCCTGCATCTGCAATAAAACTGTGCTTTGATTAACACATCTGATAGACCAACAAAACCTGAGGGGATTTTGGTCAAAGTTTGTGTTACTGGCCATACATATAGCAAAGCAATAAAATAGGAGATCTAGTAGGGACATTCAGGAACTAAGTAATGGCAAAGGTCACAGGTGGTCAACAGAGGTACTCTTGCTGTCTGTTTATGTACCTGACTTCCTCAAAAATTAGGCCAGTATTTGGGATAGGATCCTGCTACATTTTGAGGTAAAATGATGAACTTTCTAGTCCTTAGGTCACAGCAGCAAGCAGGAACCCAACACCCAAATGAGATTAATTGGGAGATTGCAGCCCTTTAAGTTGTTGCGTTGCCTCTCCTGGAAAGAATGGTTTTCTGCAAGACCCAGATCCAAGCACCTGCACAGACATGGTGTGGAGTAAGATGGTAAAATATTAATTTTTCGCAATGTGAAGCTTCTTTAGGCAGACGGGTGAATGCTGTGGTATGTGCCGGGAGAAGGAGATCTATTGCAATAATCAGGACTTCATGCAGCTACCTACTCTGTTCCTTAATTTGCAACATAAATAACAGAAAGCTGCAAAGATGCTGACATGTTTAATGCAAAAAGCAACTTTTGTTAGGATCTAGTACAGCACAACTATAGAAGCCACAGCTGAAATAATGGCTCTTTCACTTGAGAAAATGTGTCAAGATGCAGAAAAGATCAGTGCCCTAGGGAGCCTTTGATCTTGACATGAAAGAGAGGTTAGAGAAGAGAAATGTTGTAAACTCCCTCTTGCAATGATGAATTAATGTAAGAAGAGATTAAGTGAGTAACCCGAGATTATTTAGGAAAGCCTGTGTCAGAGTTAGGAAACAAACTGAAATAAGGAAGCAGAACAAAATACAGACTTGGCGGATTGAAGAACTCAGACCAGAAACAAGGGGGAATTTTTTTTACGGAAGGTAATTTTAACACTGGAACAGCTGACTGAGGTAGGTGAGTCTTGGATTCACAGTCGTGTTCAGATACATCACACTTGGATAGGAAGTCTTTCACAGGTGCTGTGACTCCCCAGGAAGCTACTGGCCAGGGGCAAACACCACTCAGTGGTTTGCAGAGGCACGTGGTGTCCTCTCTCTGTTGCTCTGCAACAAGGTCTCTGGCCTGTGTGGGGCAGGAGTTCGTGCCAGTTTATCATGATTGCCACATATGACCTTAGCCTTGAGGAATCACAAATCTGTCCTCTGTCGTAACAATTCCGGATGACTCTTCCCAGAATATTAAACATGCTAAAAATCAGCCAGCTACTGAGCAGCCTAATGATGGATTAGGTGATTACTGCTAAAAATCTTGACCAGTTCTTGCAGCAGACAGAAGCAACCACAGGTACCCCTTCACTTCACTCCTTGGAATTGATGGTTCACTGCCCCAGAACCATTTCCAGCCTCATGCAGATGTGAGGATTTCCTAGGCTTCCACAGGTATAAAGCAGACTGGCAACTTTTGCAAATCCCTGCTTTGTACTGCAATGAAGAGCTACAGAGGATGCAGAGGAGTTTGGAATGGAAGCTGGTATTCCAAAACAAAGAAGTGAGCTGTATTAGGACACTTGCATGCCAGGCCACATCGAGGTATCCGGAGTCTGCTGCTCCTGCTGTGGGAAGCACAGCTGCTCCTACTGCACCTCGCCACCTTTCCTCCCTCCAAATCCTTGCTGGCTGGAGGAAGTACTGCCTTGGCATTAGTGTGTGGAAATCTGGGCCTGTGATACAGAAGCTCACTCAGATTATCACAGCTGTCCCTGCCTGCTTTAAAGTACATTACTCTAAGCCACTAGGTCCTCTCCTGTTCCCCAGCCTGAACTCCTGCATCACTTACCAGAAGAGGAAATCCCACCATGTGTAAGTAATATTTGTAACTGCTGCTTGTGTGTTTTGGAGACTCTTCACAATATGAAAGTATTGAATGATTCACTGTGGATGTTAACTGCCATTCTACTATTCTTTTCAAATAACAGTAAATGCTGACCAGCGTAGTATACATTTATAGGTAGTGTGCTGTTCCTTGCTCTTTCTACTTAACTACTGATTTAGATAATAAAAGGTGTAGGGAAAAATTATTGAAAAACATAAGGAGGTTGTTTGAATTCAGAGGGAGACAGTCTGTGGATCTTGGCTTCTGAAAGAAGTTGATTTTGGAATTATTTTTCTGTTTGGTGTCAGACTAAAAAACTTTCCCCAGAGCAATCAAAAGAAGGAACTAGAATTTGCAGCCCCTCATCTGGGTCAGAGGAGGTCATGCTGGGTTACATGACTATTGTGTCTTTTGAAGCTTCTGTTGAAATGCAGCAACCTGAATATCTTTAACCTTAAGTTAACACAATCCTCACTTCCAGGTGAATACCTACACTTCTGAAATGCATGTGAAGAGACTCTCCCTCCTCTGCTAGGGGTAATTCAACAAGGAATGTTAGCAAAAAAGAAACACAAAGGAAGGAATCTTCTGTTTCAGTTAAAGATTTTGATGTAATTTCTCCTGGCTACATTGCAAGTCACNTAAAATAAGGAAGAGGAAAAATGAAAAAGAAAACATTTGCAAGTGTGCTGCTACAAGGGACATATCTCCAGGGATATATGGATATGTGGTCTCAGAAATGAGGCAGTGCCAAGCCTGCTCCAGCTCATCGTTTGATCCAAGAAAATTTGTCAGAACTTTAATGAGAATAATGACCTCAATGAACAGAGCAGGCTGTTACTGTAGTCTGTTAGGACTTGTTTCTTTTGGAAGGAATAAAGAGGAAGGGCAGTAAGTGTTTCACCTGATGAGGTACGGTTATCAACAGGTGTTGATTAATAGATTTTTGTGAGTTTACATAAAACTGAGATCAGTATCTCTCAAGAATATACTTCAAATAGCACCTTGTGATGGAATTTAAATCAGATGTTTTGTCAGCTTACTTTTTAGGTTTTAGCATTTTGATTTATAACATGCAGAGGAGTTAACATTATTAACATCTAGGTGTTTAGGAGCAGTGTGCATTTCAGATTGGAGAATCTGTTGTGCTATAAATGAAAAATGAAATCGAATCATTCTTAATGGGCTTGACAGCTCACTTGGTAGGAGATTTGGTCTTATAATACAGATTTAAATGCTCTGAAGCTTTGACATAGCTTAGCAAGCCTTAAAGCTCATCTTTCTCCCCACAGTGTTACTCTTCTCAGTTTAGGTCAGTCTCTCCCAGGGTTTGTGAAAGAGGAAATCATAGCTGGATAATTAAAGTATTAAAGGCCTTAGCATAATAGCAAAAATGGGATTAGAGAAAACATTGACAATTTCAGACAAAAAGTCCTAGAAGCCACGCAGGCCAAGTAAATTTATATTTTTATAAATATAAATTAACAGTTTTACATCCTGCATTTCGAGCTATGCCTAACCTGGAGGACTCAGGAAGATCTCATCTTGCCTTATTTACCCCTAGCCACATCTTGGCACCGTGTAGAGGTATGCCTGGACATGCACTGAACACTCCAAATCACCCTCCTTAATCCCTATGGGCTGGAAATTCACAGAAAACAGAGTAGGGAGGGAAGTGTGTGGCCCCACAGGCAGGATGAGCAGGAAATGCCCTGCGTGGGCTCTGCTGCCCCTCACATCCTCCTGCCAGCACAGCTGTCTCTTATACCTTCACATATATCTAGGATATATTCATTTTCAGCCTGATCTGTGAGAGTTTGGTGTCATTTTAAGCTACACAATGCCATTCTGGCACATCAGGGCCAAGGAACAATCTCCTTGCCCCAGCAATTGAGACAAGTTTGTCAGGGTTACAGGATCTGAGGAGCACAGGACCTCATCTGCTCCTGCAATCCCTATTCCCAAAACAACCCAAATATTTCTGTCAGGCACTTCACTGAGCAACCTGCACTCGAATGTGCGTACACCTCCAAGAAAAAACATTCTTTATGTTACAAAGGTGTGCTTGGAAATGGTACAAATACATGTGCCCTGCTTCGCTACAAACTGAAGTCCTCTCACCACATGGGAAAACTAGAACTTATTTCAAGAAGACAGATGACCCTGACATTCAGAATCCATCATTAAAGGAACAAAAAATCTCACCAAACAGCAGGCTAGTACCATGCCAGTACTCCCTCGATTGCTTGTTTCAGGACGGTGTACTTCCTGGCAATGCCTCCACTGCAAGCCAGTGCAGAATAAAGAATTTCCAAAGCTCATTCGATAAACAGAGATAAAAACATGTCAGCTGATATATGTATTGATTGTCTCTTTCTGCACTGATGTGACATTTGTTGAAAGGATTTGATCATGGTGGAATTGCACAGAGCTTTTTCCTATTTCAAACCTTGCACCGTGATGATACAACTTTGTATGTATAACAAGAACCTTAGGAAGAAGCGTAGAAAAATCTTTCATTCCTGTCTCATAACAAGATCTCAAAGACACTTCATTAAGTTGCAGGAAGGACACAAATAAAATATATAGCAAATATATTGAGATTAAAATTATCAGTAATAATCATATTATATATAAACTTTTTAGAATGATGTGTGTATACTATAGAATGAATAAAATATACTACAAAACATATGTGTACAGGTGCTTATCTATAAATTACACCAAAACCTTGCATAATTTAGACAAGATGTGACCTAAGGATTCAGATTTCCTCCTGCATACCTACTCTGACTTTTTGAATACTGAAAAGTAAACTCCACTGCAGTGGCTGCTGTTGGATGCAAAAAGCTGGTCTCTTTGGATCTCTTTGGCTGAGGATTACTCTATCCTGCATATTCTGCTGATGTGCAAAAGTACTGCTAAAATGTTAAATTCAACTAAAAGGACATGCCTTATATTATAAAAAGAGTTGTAAAAAAAAAGCACTCACTCAAAGTATTCTCAAGATAATTCATATATTAGTTTTCTAGTAATAAAGTTCTCAGAACTACTTTCTGCCATGGTATCAACAAGGTTCTTGTGAACAATGAGCAGAACAGGGGTGTTTGTGCAGCCTACACTGCTTTAGTGCTTTGGAAGCAATGAAACATTGCCCTAGCAGAATTCTGCTTTGAGCTGTGTAACACCCACAGAGCAAGAGACAAATACGATTATATTTAGTTATCAAAAGCATACGATATCTATAAATTGTACACAGGTCATGGGCTAGAAAGTCTCAATGCAAATATGAGTACATTATGGTAGAAGGTGTCTAGCAGCCATATACCCTCTAGATCTCACATTTGAATAACAGGTTTAAAGCAAGGACATATTTTTGCCGTGAAACAACCTGATACAATGCTTAATACTCGCCAAAGATTCATATCCCATAACAGCGCACACATCTCAACATCAAATTCAAAATGAGTTATTGAATGAACTCTGTCATGACTTTTAGAAATATACTTAACCCTGAATTAAGCCTTGCAGTGATGGAGAACACACCATCTGTTAGTTGTCATCAAAGATAGAAAAATACTTTGTTTCTAGACTTCATTTATATTTTACTTTTCATCACTAAATCTCACTGTGCCACCTTCTTCTGAACAGAAGAACTGTTTACAATCAAAAGATCTATTCCCCAGATAGGTATCTTCATATAGAAAGCAAGTAATTAATTTCTCCTGAAAAAATCATTGTAAGTCTCTGCATCTCTCAGGCATGGATACCACATGGGAAATAATTTTGCAACCCTTTTTTAAACACTTTCAATTTTCACTATGGCCTCAGCAATGTAGGGTTGACACAAGTGGACACCACACCAGTATCTCTCCTGTCACTAGCACTGCACAAAAGTGAAACCATCTCCATAGTCTTCTAAGAGATCAGCCTGCTGGTAAAGTCAAGTGTTTCTGAGCTCAAGACTCACATGAGGAGCTCATGTTTAAGTGGCCTCCGCCAACACCTTAATCAGGCAGAGCTAAAGCTGGACAGGTGGGAATGGAAACAGGGCTAAGGGCGAGTTGACATTATTGCTCATAAAATATCATCAAGATTAGATTGTGCCATTTGGGTCCAAGCTTTCCGGTGTATCCGTCATCCACCACTGCTCAGATGAACACCCTCACCCCCAAGCTACTATGTAGTTTGGCATGACAGGCTGATCTTTTATTCCCACTCTCTGTGGAACAATGCTGGGGGCTTTTTTTCCCTAAAATAAAGATTCTAAATTTATGCAAATAAGATCTTCTCTAACTAGGCTATGAGGGACTCTACAAGACCACTCAGACTTGTTACTGCTCTATCCTGTAATCTAACTTTTCAGTTAGAAAAATTAGATTACAGGATGGTAATCTAACTTCTAGTTTTAAGTTAAAAAATCTTTAAATATTTTAGTTTCTTCTAACTTTTTTTCTACTAGTATCAGGTATTTTTTTGACTCATAGATTGTGTGTGATAGGAAAAGAGAAGAAAATAGGGTCTGGATTGTCTTTTTTGTGTTGTCAGGGTCTGAAAAAATAAAATGCAAAGACTTCTTTCCCATCTCTGTTCCTTGAGCAGAGCTGCAGGGACAGTGTTTCATGTGTGTCTCGGATTTGGAAAAGACAAAAATAGCCATTCCTCAAACTTTCTTCCTTTTCCTTTCTGAATCACATTCATCTCTGCTCAGCAGACCTTAGAGATGTTCAGTGAATACTGGCACTGACTTTGTAATATCTATATTAACATTTGTCTGATATTCTGTTAATCTGAAACAATAATCAGCTGGAGTCTTTTGATCTAGTAAGAGTTGAAGGGAGATTAGCAAAGGATGGACAACCCTTTTAATTGATTAAAATGATAAGCAGAGAAAGAGCGAGCTGCTTCCAAAATCCTACAGCTCAGTGGCCAGAGGAGTGTGCACAGTATATATTCTAAATCCCTTAGTTGCTAAGCAGCTTTGACTAAGATCCTCTGTGCACTTTGGGAGTATGAAAGGGCACAGGTCTTGAATTTGCGGATCAAGAAGTGTAATGATGTCTACAGCAGTTCTGTGCTCTCCTACAGGGAGAGCACCAGACGAAGCATATGTAACAGATTAAAAGATCAGACAGCTGCTGTAGGTTTGCATGTCAGAAAATCAGCTTTTGTTGTTCAGGTATTAGGGGAAAAAAGGGATGATTTATTTGCATATCTGTGTTTAAAATAGACATGCACTAGGGCAACCTTTTGAAATTACGTGCCAGGGAAAGCACTTTCTCAGTAGCATCAGGGAGAATTACCCCTTTAGATTTACTATTATCCCCTTCAAACTGGACTGTAAACTTTAGATACACAAATGAAAAAGAGTTCCATCCTGGTTTTGAACCACTCCTATTTGTTTTCTGTTGATTAAGAAAACACAGAGCAAATGTAAACCTGGTGCAGTGCAGACACTCTTGAGAAAATTGTTAATGCATACCTTTCACATAAAGTTGTAGGAAGGGGAAATTTAATTAGAGAGCAGCCTGGCGGTCAATTATTGAA
>WAAG01048514.1:18307-32774 GCA_013390105.1 Tichodroma muraria | reverse complement strand
GGAAATGTAGAAAGTCAGATTTAAGATAAGGTTCAGACCTGCCACCAGCTATGTCTCCAGATTCTGAATACTCGGTAAACTGATAATATTTTAACCAGAACTTAGAAGCAATTTTTTTATTTAAGCTTACAGTCAAGTTGCTAAAGGCAAGCTGAAAATCTCACAACTTTCATTGCATGACATCTGCAAGTTGAAAAGGATGCTGTTCTGTGAATCTGTGATGTAATCCTGACAAAGCTTAAAACATTGTCTTTGAAGAGATACTTTTGAAGAGGGGAAGGGAGGTTGGAAGGAAACAGTGAGATCACTGTTCTCGCTGTGGGATTTTTTGTGTCCAAACCGGTGACAAGTAACTGTTGGAGGTTACTAGTTCTGTTTTGCATCCAGATGCATTAATGTTAGCTGTCTTCTAAAAATTTGCATCTGCTAGTACTGAGAAGCTGTGCTTCATCCCTCACTCATCTCAAACCACCCTTTGAAGTATTGTTAAAGACCAACAGTGGTTAGCAGAAAGAACTTGATTTTTTTTTTAACGAAACAGATTTTCATCTCAAATCTGAGTTTTATACAGTTGTATATGCAACATAAAACTAAGCCCAAGTAATTCATTCAGTCAGGGCTCTGATTAAAATTTGCATTGCAGATAAACACAAACCAGTTGAACCTTTTTAAAGCTGAAAATGAAAATGACCTTTATTGCTGTACTATTTGAGCTATTTGACAGAATAATGTGAAGAATCAAATTGCCTTCTTTCAGGAGAAAGTGGGGGGAAGCAACCAGCCAAGGTGAGTAATTTCCTTGGACTGTCTCCTTCCAGCCCAGCCTCTAGCATCCTGCAGCTTATGTTACGTCTTTTGTTAGTAATTTTCATCAAGACTGAAATCTAAATTCTTTATTCTGAAGTGCTTCAAGTTGTGGATGAATAATGGGAGTTGCCAAAACTGGGGGTCCTTGGACTGTGTGGTTGAATCAAGTGACCTGTCTTAGGCTGGTTCTGGTGTCTCCCTTTCCTGAGAGGTGCCCTGGGAACATGCTGCATTCTGCAAAATGTTGGCAAATAAAAACTGGATTGAGAGATCTAACTGTACTTTAGTAACACATATAATCAGGATCTCCCTTGAGATTTTGAAATTAATTTTTTTTCTTGGCACAGGTGAGTACCAGCACTGCTGAAGTACCATAGAAGAGGAGCTGACATACACAAAATTTGCAGTAGCAAATTTTGGAGTTTCTGGTTCTTTAATTAGCTGAGGCTCTATATGTAATTGGGATAAAACTCTCTCAAACCAAAACTCTGACTATTCTGAGCCCAAGTGATCTCCTGATATGTGGAAGCTAAATTATATTATGTAAATATATTGCATATTACAGCATCACAGAATGAAACAGGTTGGAAAAGACCTCTGAGATCACTGAGTCCAACCTTTGACTGAACATTACCTTGACAACCAGATGACACTGTGTGCCATATCCAGTCTTTTCTTAAACACCTCCAGTGGTGTCTCTCCACCACCTCCCTGGACAGCCCATTCCAATGTTTATTCACCCTTTCTATGAAGAAATTTCTCCTAATATCCAACCTAAATCTCTCCTGGTGCAGTTTGAGACTATGTCATAGATACTGTAAATATCCACGTGATGGAGCAACTCTCTTCTAGAAAGTACTTCTGAAAGACGTAGATTCACTGATGTTCTGGTGGTTTAGATCCAGTAGGATAATTACTAATAAAGTTAATTTCATAATTTTGCTGTGTTGAATCGTATTGCCGATGTGTGTGTTCTTCTCATTATTTCAGGAAATCTATCAGTGGTGTGGCTCATCATGCAATAAATACGAGCGGCTGAAGGCTACGCAGGTTGCTCTCGGCATTCGGGACAATGAACGAAATGGAAGGTCTAAATTAATTACTGTGGAAGAAGGGAGTGAGCCAGACCGGCTCATAGAGGTATTGTAATGTGCAAACTTGTTGCTGACATAGCTGTGAATAAAAAGTTTTGGCACCTCAGGAGCTAAATCAGATTGGGCTGATGATAGGAAGACTGATAAAGGGTATAGTAGGCCAGTTTATACCTTTCCCTTCCTTCTTTATCCAGGCAGTGTTAAGTTAATTGGGCATTACAGTCTGAGATAATTAATCATCTAAGAATACTTTAACAAGAGCAAATGTTTGCTTTATTGAGTTAGCTGTACAGGGACTGAATTAACAGCATGGCTCACACCATCAGAAGCACACTGTCAGCTCCGTGGGAGGAAGGAGCATTCATCTGGGACAGCCAAACGAGGAAAGACACAGAAATACTGTGTGTAGAAAGTAAAAGAATGTAGCAAATTGCATATTGATGCAGGGGGCCAAACACACTGCTTTGCATACTTCTGTTTCAAGATCATATACGCCTAGCCTCTAGGAACCCCAGTGAGCCCCTTCCTCACATGTTTAGAAAGTTTAACCATTTACTTAAAATCCCCAGATTTCAGGTATTGTAACTAAGCCCATCATAGTGGAGTGGAAAAAAAATTCCCATTTTATGGATTTTTCAGATCTCAAAAAATTAACAAACACTCATGTGTTGTTGCAGGCTGCATGCTAATAAAAACATTGGCACTTGCCATTTAAGTTTCTTCCATTCATTCTCTAAAAGGAAGGAAGAAAGAAGCAGACTCACAAAGCAGTCCTTCAATAAAATGGAATATGTACAGCTAGGATATTGTCTTGTACTCTAGATTAAGTTCAGGAAGTAAAGTTAATGGTGCATGCAGGAGTGCAATAATTTTTTGTGGTGCTTTCATTCAGTGTGGTCATATGAGGCATAACTAGTTACTGCCTGAGCAGAAAAACAGGTGCTGAGCCACCAGCCCATGGCCATTCTGGCTTTGGGGACCCCTTTGGGTGGACTGTCTATATAAATGCTTGCAGACCTTTTTTCTTGTGGGTGTGAGTACAGATGTGGCTGTATTCAGAAGCAGGGGAGGTGGCACCCAGTGTACCAGAGATTTTTGAAGAGGGAAAAAACCCAAGCAAACAATCCTCTATCTGGTTTTTTGCTTCCTTGTATGGACTTTCCACACTGGCTCTGACGTGGCACATATTTTACATGTATAACTCTTTTGAAAAGAACACAGACTGACAATTAGAGAGCAACCTCCTGCTTCTGATTTGAATCACAGCATTGGGTTGCATCCTGCTGCAGCTGTGCCTGGGTGGCACTGGGACCCTGCCCCTGGCCACAGCTGCTGCTGCCAATCCCATCCTGGGGTTACCACTGGAGGCTCTGAACAGAGCTTCTGATACACTCATGTGTGACTTGGGAGCATTGATCAGAGCAGCTCCCTTTGCTCCTCTTATCTGGCTAAGGTGCAGGTGCAGATAAGTTGGACTTTCGTGCTACGCCAGTGAGGACACGGGCCAGCTGCAGGCTGCCTCCCTGCCATCCCCCTCCATAGGCTCTGAGGGGAAGGGATGTGCTGCATTTGTCCCTGCATCTCTTTTCCAGAGTTTTATTTGTGTGCATCTGTTGCTATGTAGCAACCTTGACATATGATTAAGAGCAGGAAAGTATCAAGGTTGCATTTTGATCCTGTAGTGCATTGTTACTGTATCAGGAAATAAATGTTTCCTTCACTTGCGCAGCAGTGTATGAAAAAGTTTCTGCTTTTCTTTAGGATTCCGAATATAGAGGGAACAGAAATGGGTAGTTCAATGCAATTAGATTAATTGCTTTTATTGCTGCCACTGTGATGAGCCCAGTTTGAGTGAGTGTGTCTGCAGTCAGGGTTTATCTTCTAGTCCGTATCATGCTAGCCTTGCTTTTGTAAGTGCTACTTTCATAAAGAGGGTCTGCAGCTCGGCGGTGGCTGTTCCAGTCCACCCTGAAATGTGCTACTAATAAGTCAGGAGGGTAGTTAACCTCACAAACATATAAAATGCATTAATCCTTACTCCTGCTCAAATTATATCCAGTTCCTGGTACTCTTTGTTTGGATTTCTGCTTGCTTCCACAAAATTGTCTCTTAACTTGCTGTTACACTCTCCCAGGGTAGCTGCTCTTGAGCTAACACTGTGTTTGTTTCTTCCCTCCACATCAGGAAGGATGTCTTTTTTTTGCATCTCCAGCTTTCTTAGGAAAAGGTTGATTTATTTTCTAGGGAAAAGAATTACATACTTTAAGTACTCATTTTGTCATCCAGTATGCCATTGAAATCAGAAGGAGTTTTCTGAAAATTATCTCCTCTGACAAATGCCAGGAATGATTCCCCTTCCTGTGAGCTAGAAATCTGCTTCCATATCAGCAGCCAAACTTGCTTCAGGCTTCATATTTGCTAGAAGCTTCAGGGAGGGGCTGATATGGCTGATATGCCCACCATGAGTACCAGCAGAAAGAGGCATCTTATTCCTGCTCCATAAGCACAGAGTTGTGACTCCCTACCAGAAAAGCAAGACTTCTGTGCCTGCACCCCACCACGGAGGCAAGACACGGGCTGGAACAGAACTAACCCTGCCACACTTCTGTCCTGCTGTAGGATTAGCAGAGGCAGCATGTGATGTGATGAGTGGTGATTCCCGGCCAGCCCACTGTGCTGCTGGGAGCTGTGGTGCTGTGGGTGGGGGGAACTTGTCTGATAAGGGCAGTTACCTGCTCCCAGCTACCATTTTTAGCAGTGGGAACAGGCTGCACTGCTTGAATTTGCCCATGGGAGAGAACTGTCTGGAGCTGCTGTAGGACAGGATGGCTTGCTGTGGCAGACCAGCACGATACAGCTCGCTCGCCCTGGGAAAGGAGAATTACTGGAAGCTGGGTATTTGAGTAGTTTTGACAGCAACAAGCCCTTTTTCATCTGCCACCACAGGCCACTTGGGAACACACAGTGACCATCCTGGGCTTGCACTCTGGAAAAACACAGCGTGTCTGGGAAGCTCGGACTTGCAGTGGGTGCACAGAAGTTCTCATAAGATGCTTCAGGGATCACTAGAACTCTGACTGTGACGACAAGGCTGAAGCTTTCTGTGCAAGCACATCAAAGATATTTATGTATCTGGCTTCATCTCCATGTTTGCACTTTAAGTGAGGTAGTGACTGGCAGGTTTAAAGAAGCAGTGCTGTATAGGACTGCTACCCCAGAAAATTAAAAGAGAAACAGACCACCTTGGACAAATTGCTGCTGTTGCTGTGACTGGTCACCAGTCTCAACAGAACATTAGAAAAACAACCAGATGCCAGCTCTGCTCTGATTTTCACAGGTAAACAGCTGAATAGTTACCCATTCTGCTGAATCTCACGCTCGAATATACGAATTCTGTTACAGCAAATTTTTTACCTTCGTGAGACCAATCCAAAAACAGATCTTAGCAATGCTTGACTCAGTTTGGTAGCTGCAGAATGACCATGTTAGGATTAGAGCTAGCTATGCTGCCTTTTTTTTTTCTTACTTGAAGAAGGAAGACTAAATATATTTTTTCAAAGATAACCTAAGACCAAAATCCTCTAGTGTCTGTTGCTAGCCCTATCTGCCCCCTTGGGCCCTCTGTTCTGATGCTGATACTCGCTGATACCTTCTCACTGCTTGCAGTGGCAAGCAGAAATCTCACAACACTGCTTTTAGTTGCCCAAGAGATCACCGAGGACTGAGAGCAGCCAAAATAATAGGCAGCCGTGCTCAGGACAGGCAATTTTCTTACTCTAGTTGGATTCTCTGCTCTAATTTTGAAGAGAGGACAAAATTGGAGAAGCTGTATTTTAAAAAGAGTTTCCCATAATCTCGATATTTAATATTGTGGAGTAAAGGCAAACTGGAGAAACAAGGAGTCAGAAATTACTGTACTTGTGAAGATTTCTAGTCAGCCAGCAAACTGAAGGTGCTTGCAGTAATGCAGGAAGCATAGAAGCATTCATTTCTGAGTCACTCAAGGGAAAGATGCAAAGCATCCAATCCTCCATTTATTGTGCAGCAATCCCTTGATCTGGTATCGTAACTCTAGAGATGAAGTAGAGGGGAGGAGAGAGTCTTACTATATTTGTTTTCCTCTATTTATGTAATTTGAAATATTAGACACCCTAAAACATATTTATGTTGGCAGTACTTTCTGTCTACATAGACTCATCTCCCTGTGATACATTTCAAGTATGTTGGGCAGCTTTGTCAGTCCATAGGGTATGAGAGCCAATGAAAAAGTAGGATAGACTGTGTTTTACCTAAACTCAGTGTTAAGCCTGTCTGCCCCCTTTACTTAGTCATGTCATGTTCAGCTAACACTTCTCAAGATGCTTCTGAGTTTTCTGAGCCTGTCTGATTCTTAGAACTGCTTTCTTGTCTCCTACAAATTACTCCCTTAGAACTGCAACTCTTGGTACTATATGATTGCTGTGGGTTTTGCTGCTGAGACTTTTTGTTGTGGTTTTGTAAAGGATTTTGACTTTCATGGTTGAAAACAATGAAACCTAAGAAATGTGACAGCTTTGAAATGTGACAGGTCCCAAACCACAAGAAAATGAATCATCTTTAAGTATTCATCCTTGGAATCACTCCTCAACCTTTAAACATAATGCTCCGCCAGTTTTATTTACTCAGCATTTGCAGTTGTCACATGTCTGTTTCTGTGAGTATTCTAGAGCCCTTACAACAGGTGGGTCCAAACCTCTCATAAAATACTTGTGTAAAGATTTAGCTCGTGTAAATATCGAGCAACAGGGGGAACCTCTTCCTCCTTGCTGGTAAAGCAGCCTTTGTCCTCCCTGCTTTTTCTTTAATGCCCCTAAGCAGTGCTTAATCATGAGAATTCCTGAATGCCATTGTATTCAGTGACGATTGTTTTGCCTATGGTGAGAATAAATACTACCCGTGAATGGTCTGATCATATTACAGCCAGCCAGTCACACCTTTCTGCCTTTGTAGCTGGAAGGGGACCGGCAGCACTACACAGTGCTAACTCAGCCCTGTGGATAAAATGCCAAGAGCACAGACAACAGAGATTCCATTGCAAATGCAGGTTACAGAGGCACTAGACTCTAGAGACCCAAATAATGCAAACATGTTGAAAACATAAAGCTCCAGTAATCCTTAAATTAATTGTCTGCCCATATGGATAGAAGAGCAGGATCACTTCTTCCTTATTAAATTCAAGCCCTTAAAAATTAATTTTTACAAACTAAAGATAATTTCCAAGAAGAGCATGGAGCAAAGTGAGGTAGCTGGGAAAAAGTGAGGCTTGCTGTGACATGTAAGTGGGTGTGAGAGTACAAGGACATGTTGCTCTGAAGGAGCTGTGCAGGTTCCTGCAGTCCCTGGCCCTGTCACATGGATCATTACATAAGGCTGGAAGAGCAGCATGTGCCCCACTGGCAAAGGTACCAGATTGGTGCCTGCTCCTTTCCCAGAGCTAGCAAGAGCAGGATCTGTCATCACAACTCTGCAAAAGCAAAAAACTTCTCTTGCTGCTCTCAACATTTGTGTTTCTTGTTCCCTTGCTTTTGGTTGTATTACAAACTCAAGTCATGCTAAGGGGAGGTTTGTTTGTTTTGTATGCAGAGGAGTGGAGGAACAGTGAGGGTGATGCAAGAGGAGGAAGAAGGCTAACTTCTTAGAATAATATCCTATTCTAATTTTTTGTGGACTACAAACTCCAGGCATTTGTTAGGGATTAAACAATTGTTTAATTATGTAGCTTGTACACAGTTTTACTCAAATGCTAGATGTTCATAAGCTCTGAATTGCATGTAACTGTCAGGGTCCAGCGGGACCTGTTCACAACCAAAAACATGCCCAGTAGAAAAAGTAATGAAGTCTTATCTATGACTTTGGAAATATGTAAACCAAAGCAATGTCTTTTATTATCTAAATTGAGACAGCTGGAAAAAAATAGACATTATTCCAAGGAATTTTGTGAAATAAATACTAGAAATGAATTTCAGTCCCAGGGTAGAGGCAGCGTTGAACATTCATGTACAAAGGAAAATGAATGCGTTGAGAGAGGGGTGAGGACAATGGAAGTTGTACCAGACCCCAGTGCAAACACTCAGTAACACAGGCACACAGAGAAGTCAACTACATTTTCACGAGAATGCAAAGACTTAAGAAAGGTAATACACAGAAAACAGCAGAACTGCTAGCTGTAGTTTCTATTTGTAGTTGCATTGGCTACTCAAATGAACAGACAGCTTTCTCAGGCTGCTTTGAAACTGTGGGTCAAATTTACCCCTCAGGAAGGTGAATATGCTTCTTCACTGGAGTGATTTTGGGTATATGCAGGTGCCAGCAAGAATCTGGGTCCTGTCATTTTGAGCAGTAAGAGTTTGTTGGAAACAACTTAAAATAGTCCAGGGGAATAAACCTACAAGGGTAAAAAATCCTACACATGACTGTGCACCTTTCACAGCAGCCAGCACCTGTTCAGTCTGAGGAGTGGCAGTTTACCAAACAGTCCAGTGTTTAATTAAACTTTATGATGGGCTGTGAACGTGGGTATAAACTGCAAACACCTTGCTCTTCAGGGTGCCAGTTTCAAGCTGCCAAAATCAGGAGTCCTGTTTTCTTTACAGCAATGAAGCCTATCTCCTTCATTAAGGACAATCCCTTTCCCTGATGCAAATTTACGTTTAAATGACTAAATACACAACTCAGACAAAATTTGCATGGCCTGGATTCCAGTACAGCTTAGCTGCTTTGTACCAGCTGAGCATTTGGCCCAGTGTTTTCCCCTGTCCCATGTAGAAGATCAGGAGGGGTTTGGCCAGAGAATGGCAGAGGCTGGTAAGGAGGAATCTTCCTAAACGTTGAGAGTTGCCCATAATATTCTTCAAGCTGCAGTTTTCTGTCTTGGCTGCCTGAAGCCAGGTACTTATATGACAGGGAACTGAATAAGAGCTGCAGGTGGCAAACACATGTGGAACCCAGGCTTCTAATTAAGTCTCTAAATATGAATTTCAATGCCTGCATTAGAAATTTAATTCCAGAAAAGAAAATGTTGAGGTGTATCATACTGCATGGCATGAGCTAAATTCTTTATGAACAGCTCTACTAGCAGGTGGTTGAAAACCTAGTTTCTTATGCTAGGGAAGTTGCTTCTAAATTAGGTGTTCAAGTGAATTTCTAAGATCCTGAAGATTTGCTGGAAATTCTTATGATCAAATTATGATGTGTCTCGTTGGCATTCTTGTGAGTGAGAAAACCACTCATCTTTGTTATGTTTCTTTCTTTAGCAGCTGTAGTGCTCGCAGGGCTACCACATAAGTCAATTATGTTATAATTACATGTTAGAATATGAATAGAATCTATTCATAATGGCTTTTCTCCTTTCTGTGCTATACTATCAAGAAATCTATTGGTGAAAAAGTACTATGATTTTCAGTTATTAAGTGAGCATAATTAAGAGAAGGCCAAAGACAGAGATGTTAGCACTTATTTCCACATGGGGTTGTTGGCTCTTATTTCAAGGTAACTTTTAACTTTCTTGCAACAGGGGAATTTCATGGATAAGACCTGAAAGGGTGGATTTTCTTTGCTGTATAAAAAGCTCTGAGATAGTCTCTTCGTGGAGTCCTGCATCTCCCTAACAGAGATGCACCTTGAAGGGACATTTTTCTTCCTTTTTCCTTCTGCAGATTTGTCTGCTCCCAGCCCCTTGCAGAGCAACTGGCATCTGTGTGCAAGGTTGCCTTTAAATTTTCCTTAGTGAAAGTTCTGTAGTGCAGGAAGGGCTCAGGGAGGAAAAACTTCGTAGATTGTTTTGTTGGGTTTTTTTGAAAGGACTCCGCATGTGCACAGATTGCTGTTCCCTATCTATGCCATGTAAAACTGGAATAAGAGTCCTCTCGCATTTGGGCTGAGTAAAGCACAGCTGTATGGAAGAAAGCATCCCATGTGTCAGGGGATCAGTTCAGTATTTTCACCACCACATTGTGTGATGCTGAAGAAATCTGTAAATATAATTATTGCAGGTACTGCAGAGCAGGCTGTTAGGGCCAGGTCTTCTGCGTACACAACTGCCTATGACTTTGATACTATCTGGCTTTACCTTTAAAAATATAAGGTAGGTAAATTAAAATGGATTTAAATACTGCAGTAATAAGTGCTGCAGTTTCTAACTCTGAAGAACTGTAAATCATAGCTGAACATTTTGGCTCCTTTACATGAAATTTTAGGATGTGCAGGAACTTAAAGACATAAATCAGTTAGTGAAGAGCCCCTAAACTAGCAGGAGGAAATTGTTTTCAAAGAGCTTAGCAGGATATGTCTCCGAGACAACCAGGTGAAAGGAAAATTCTTGCTCTCTCTGTGCTAATAAATATTTAATTTATTTCAAGCATCAGCTGGACTCATTAGAGAATATCTGTCAAAATACTCTCTGAATTGCTTTCTCAAACATTAGAGTCATGTCTGTGCTCTGTCTTGGACTGAAGAGTTTGGTATCATACCAGAGAGTATCCCCTGGCATATCTGGTCTGTTTGCTGTATGGAACTGGAAATGCTGAGCTTGCGAATACCGTCAGTGTTGCACAGGAAAAATGTTCCAATGCCTTGAGTAGCTTTTTCCACCTTCCCCTCTCATGGTCTAAGTGCTGAAACACCTCGCTGCTGCTCCTCTGCTCACCCTGCTGCTGCTGTCTATCACAATTGCCTGCTGCTCTTCCAACTGCTGTGCACCCCCTGGGAACACTGGTTTTCTAGCAGGGTCTCTGGCTGCCAGTCATGGGCTGCTGCCTCCAGCTCAGGGTTCATGGAGTGTTTGCCACACTCCTCTTTTCACTCCCATATTGGCATGCTCCAGCCACAGCCTTGGGACCAGCTGCAAAACTGGAGGCACTTAAGGAATGAAAAGCTGAGAGTGTTGTGGATTTTATCAGATAAATATTCTTTATGTCTGAGGCTCCCTGTTGGCATTAGTTACTGATTTATTTCATTATTATCCAACACATAAGCATGCACTGTCACGCAGCACATAAGATATTTTATCCACAAGGCCTTCAAACACATGTGCAAAGCTGCAAAGGCTTCAGTGTGTGCCTCAATTTATGTTCCAATAAAGCAGAAAAAATGGGCATCTCAAGTAGGTGTGCAAGTCTCTACAGGCTTTGGGTGCCATATTTAATATTACTTCTGGTATCAGAGGATGATGTTAACAAAGGAGTGAGATTAAAAATTTAGGTAGAAAGAATTAATATAAATGCAAAAACATGTGGAGGTGATTGATTAGTTCATTTTTGATTGTGCTGCAGGTAGGCAGGTGCTGAACAGCTCAATTCTCCCATGTTCATTCAGCAGCAGTAATGATTAGAAAAAGACTGCTGCATTTCATAGTTACTGCCATTCACCCTTCTAGTTTCTTTAGCACAGGATCACTGTTCGTCTTGGAGGCATCCTAAAAGGCAGATATTTGAAGATCATGTAGGCTGGGGATTTCCTCATTTCATGCACACCCAGTCTCCAAGTAAATAACTAGCTTAGATACTGCCAGCTGTGCAGTCCCAGCAGGACAGAAAGCAGCCTGTTTTACCTCGGAGCCAAACTATAAAAAAATCAAATTTGTACTTTCAAGACTGATCTAGAAACCTTTTTGTGAACATATTATCCATGGCCAGTTTCACAGAACAGACAAAAGTTAGGATATTGTTATCATGTGAGTAAAGGCTTTATATTCAAATTTTCACAGACAGATATGCAAAGCTGCAAATATTTTATTAAAAGCTGCCAAAGCCTAATGCCCTATTTTTAGGCAGTTAAGCACAGAGCTTTGAAAAAATTACGATTTGCATTTGAAATTCCTGAGACAACAGAAACTGGCTAAAAATGTAGGCCATAATTTATGCATCAAAAGTGCCATGAGCAGCTGATATGTTTTGCTGTTTTATTGCAATCTGAATTCATATAGATCAGATTTAGACCTTAATGCCAGAAAGTCCTTTTGATAAATTATGTGGTAAACTCCCAGAAATTAAAAGCATGCCAGAACTATTTGTTAACATAAACCATCCTTTTCCCCACTTCTCAGTGCATTATGGCTGTTTCCATCTTATTTTCAATCTGTGTTCAGGAGGGTGGGAGGTGGTCTCTCAAGATGAGCATGTAATGAGATCAATCTGTTGTTGCTGGAATTGCTAGTGAGAGGCCATTTCAGGCAGAAACCCTGTCAGCAGTTTTGTGAAAGGATAAGTTTTTCCCATTGGTAGTGTAATTTTTTGTAAGACAATGAATGTTCGTTCAAGTTGATGGGAAAAGTTCCAGGTTGTAATAACCAGTAAAATAAGCATATTTGTTTATTCATAATCTGACAAATGTAAATAGTCATTTTTGTCTGGCCCAAAATATCCTCAGCAGTGTTTGTGCTCTGTCAGAGGAACCAGTAACCCCAAACAATTAGAAGTTCAACTGTGGCTGGTTACTTTAGCAGCAAGGTCCTAAAGCCACCTTTGCCTGATGATCCTCTATGCTGGTACCCAGGGTCAGCCAGGTGGTTACTAGCCTGCATCATGTTCATCCCTTCCTTTCTCTGATGGATTTTTTTCCTGCTCAAGTACATATTTGAGAGAATACTTATTTCAGAGAGATGTTCCTTGTAATCTTATCTGCTTTGAAGGTTAATAAAAACCTAAGCCTTCATCTACCCATGAGTTCATACTGTGTCTATTGTTCAGACCTGTAGTCCTGCACAGTGGCTTTATTCTCTGTCACAACCTACATGTGTAACTTGCATTTGTGGAGCAGGATATACTTGTTGTGTCAAAGCATACAGGAAAGTAAACGATGAACTGCTACCCTGACTGTTTTCCAAAAGTATTAAGTAATAAGATGTCAGGTCATTTAGACAGCATTAAGCTATGTAAATTTCTTGCTTTTCTTTCTATTGCTCTTAGAATATAAAGATGGGAGTTTGAGTGGTTTTGAGATCTGATATTCGAGATCACGGCCATAACAAACAGGTCAGTTTCAGACCCAGAAACCTAACCCAAAGTGTGCATGTGAAGAAGAAAATCAAACACAATGATAGTGTACACAAGTTAAACTGTATAAAACTGGTTTTATCTGTTAATTAACCTTCACCTGACATGTTGTTCAGGTATTGTTTTCCTAGGTGGATTTTCAGCCTCACTGAACTCCTTAAACTTCTTGCTCCCATTAAATCAATATCAACTGTTTTATGATGCAGAGTTGGCTTCTCCAGTTATGAAGAAAATATTTGTCAAATTTCTTTTGATGACTTTATTTTAAATTATTTAAATAATTAATTGTCACATTCCTTTAGGTTAAAAACTTTTTGTCTGTGATTTCTTCTGTTCTTTTTTAAGGGTGGAGTTTCAATTCGGAGTAAAAGCATTGGCTTATCTGCACTTATTTGAGGGGGTGCAGATATTTACAGAGAAGAATTTGTGCACATGCAAATATAAAACAGGTTTTGCAGGCAGGATAAGCTATGTAGCATTTACCACAAGAGTGAACTTGGGCAATTGTAGAGAAACTAACGTTGTGTTGATTTGCATAATGATACTCTTGTACTAACCTAAGAGTGTCAACACAAAAGTCTAACAGAACTTAAAAACCCCAGAATTTTGAGATTAATGCAGACTGACTTCCTGTTATATGCCTTCAGACAAGATCTAAAGGTATGAAGTTAATGAATACTTCTGCTAAAACAATGCTAAGCCCAAAGAACGAGGGGCATGGATGTGCTTTCAGGACCCCTAATTACTCTTCATATTGCTGTTACTGTAGTAGTGAATAATGATAATATGATACACATAATGATAATAATAATAATGATGATTTAAAAAGCGGTTTCCAGGCCTGTATGTGGACCTGTGTATTTATGAGATGTGAGGTTGGAAGTTTGCCAGTAGAGTCAGGCCATCTGGGGAAAAGTGTGGCTCGGTTGCCTTGTGTACCCAAGAGAGCATTGATGTTTCCAGGCGTTTAAGGTCTCTGTTGTGTCTTTCTCCTGAACGGAGGAGTGAGGACATGGGGATGCTCCCGACTGTCACCGAGATGTGAGGACAGCCCAGTTCCGGTGAGGAGCAATGTGGTGCCCGGCTCGTGATGTGCACCCTGAGATGGTCTGTCCTGTTTATTCCTTAGAGCCTGTTGGAGTGTTGGCCTGGGTTTGGGAGGAGCCAAGTATCCTGAAGATGTGAGGCTTTTCCTGTCAGAAATCCACGCTGGGGATGTTTTCCCTGGCTGTCGCAAGGGGAAGGAACGGCTTTGGAGTCGTTGCAGCCACAGGATGTGGCGGGTGCATCCCCTGAAAACCAGTTGAGGGT
Organism: Tichodroma muraria; assembly: GCA_013390105.1. NCBI lineage: Eukaryota > Metazoa > Chordata > Aves > Passeriformes > Sittidae > Tichodroma > Tichodroma muraria. The sequence goes on along the minus strand of WAAG01048514.1, from coordinate 18,532 downwards.
TGTTCAAATCTGACTCTGCCCCTGACCCGTAGCTTCCAGGGACCTTCCTGGAATCCTGCATATTCCCAGGAGAGGATATTCAAACACGTGCCTTTTGAGCCAGGAATCCCAGACCCAGAAAGTTAGTCCCATTCTATGTGAGCTGTCCCAGTGGCTGGATGGGAGAGGGACCAAACACCCCACATTGCTGTTTGAGGCATTCCCGACTGGAATTGGGGCTGAGTG
>WAAG01048514.1:325-10911 GCA_013390105.1 Tichodroma muraria | reverse complement strand
TCAAGGTAGTCCAGGTAATTTGAGGGAAAAAAAATGGATTACATTTCTGTTTACTCAGGAAACAAGCATGGCCTATGAACTACGCAGTGCAGGTCAAAGAAGAATTAACTGCTCTTAAATCATCCTGTCTTCTTAATTTTAACCGGGAGACTTTTATTAGTCATATATGACTTAGTTATTCTTAGCAGAGTTTAAGAAATTGACAGTTACATTATATTTTATATAACTATAGCTTTACTCCTTTCCCCATCATCACTTAACAAGGAGGATTTGGCTAACAAGTGGCAACACTCTGGCATGGGATGCTGCTGGATCCCCATGTGTGTGACCCTGTAGGTGCCACCTACAGTAACTTTGGAGCTGCTGTGAAGTCTGAGAGGGGACGAGTCACTCCCTCTGCAGCTCCTGCACCACACAGACCACAGGACAGAGCCACCTCCCTCCCTGCCTCTTACATGATTTTTCCACTACCCACAGGTGTACCTGGGGTTTACGAGAAGCCTGTATGAAGTGATCATTGTTACAAAGCCACTTTTCATAGTCATAGTTGTTTATGTGTTGCGTTTAGTTCGCATTTATCATTCCTTTCGTGCCAAAAATCTGGTGCATATTTCTCTTCATAGCAGGGGTTTAAGAGAACAAAAATGGTAAACAAAAGAAGAAGGCCTGCATATATGATCAGGACCATTGAAGTAAAACATAACTAGAGAAGGGAAAATGAATTTTTGAATCCTAAAACCTCTCTGAAATTTCAGTGGATATCTGATAAATTAGTGTGTGTAAGTACACAGGTCCTGCTAGCAGAGCTCTGTTAGCTAGATGTAAATGCATTGCAGTATAACAGTGAGTGTCAAAGGCAAGAGACAGGTCTATGGTGAGCCCTCAAAGTAGGTATAATGGTTGATTTTTATTTGTTGTGTGCAGTGGTGATTTCCTCTTTGTATTTCCATAATTTTAAAAGCAAGATATAATGGTGTGTTTAAAATTAATATTTAATTATGAAAGGAAATAAAGACTGGTAGGAAAGTAATTACGATAGTAATAATCTGTTTTCAGTAGTAATAACTGGTCTTTTCAGCTATACAGGAGTGATTTTTAAAAGTTTTTAAAGGTCTGCATGAACTTACAGTGGTGGTAGAGGTTACAAAGCAGATTCTGCAGCAGGTCTAACATTAGTTTACAATCAAGGAACACAGATTATAAGTGTAGGCAATTAGTGTCAGTGTAGGACTATTTTATTATGGTTCCAAATGCTGTTGTATGTAAATGTGACTTTGGCTTCAGTTTGAGTTGCTTGGCAGCAGGGACTATACCAGTGGAAGAGAAATGGATTTTTTTAAAGAAGTTGTGAGACAAGGATCCAACAAACTCTCTAAAATTAACACTATATCTCCCTCTATTGGATGTAAAATGAAATTAAACAAAAAATAATAATCATTAGGATACTTTACTTCCTAGCAGTACACAAATTTCATATAGCCAGTTATATAGGAATAGCAGCTGGATTTTTTTACTAATTTCAGGAGCAGAAATTAATTTGTCTATAAAAGCCAGAGTTGATCTAAATTTTGAAATTACTGTTTTCTGAGGTGTCAGATGCAAGTGGATCCATGAAGGTGACCTTGGTAGCAGAGGAAAACCCCTTCTCCATGGCTATGCTTTTGTCTGAGGAGTGCTTCATTTTGGACAATGGTGCTGCCAGGAAGATCTTTGTGTGGAAAGGTAAGAGGTCACTTGTACTGCAAATGCAGAAGCTGTGCAGAGATCCCTAAGGAGCTGACACAGCACCCTTGGGACACTAGCAAGAATTTAATACTGGCTGGACACTATACCCTGCACACAGCTCTTCCCTGGTATGGTCTGTGGACAAGGATTACTCACTCGTGTAAGGACCTCAAGACTGGGTCCTGTCTAAGGACCCTATTTTTGAGATATCTGTAAGCCTGGGTGATTAAATGCTTATCTAAATGTCAAGTACAAAGCAAACATAAACAATTCTATGAGTCCTGTATATTGCCAACAAATCCCTAACTTCTGCGACAAAATCTGGACACTGAACATTCCATTTGGGTAGGCACATCTCTGTGAAGATCCACAGAGGTGTGAAATTGAAAGGTGCGTGTCTAGGGCATAACCTAAAAGCATAAACTTGCAAATACTTTGATGTCTGTTTTTTCTTGCAAATATTTCTCTGAGGTATCATCAGTTGGCAATTGCTTTGTCTGAATGTTTCCCTGGAGAAGAATACTACTGCTGTGAATTTAGGTCTTGACACCTTGTAGCTGGATTGCTGCAGTGCTACCATTAAATCCAGTGCTGAGTATCTCCTTTTTTGTTTGTTTGGTTTTTTTGTTGTTTTGTTGGTTTTTTTTGGTCTGATGCAGCTTATTAATTATTCTTTGGCATTTTTATTTTGTTCTACCACATGCAATACCGAATAATTAGTTGATGCATTTGTCAAGTCTCTCAAGTCAGCCCAGGAAGCATTGTAAGCATTTTGCTTGAAAACTATTTGCAGTTAGGGAAACATTTGGGGAGCATTGTGCTCAGATGGCCTATGGTCTGTCTGACCCCCTGATTCCCAGCTGTCACTCTATATGACAGCTCCTAGAAGAACCTAGCCAACAGGGTCAGGCATAAAATAAATAAAATATGATTTAGGTTCTTTGACTGTGGCGGTGTGTGCTCCTTTGTGTATCCTCACTTTGCTACTGCTGGTAAAAATAATGTGTGGAAAACCCCATTAGACTGTGAGTCTCACCCTTGCACGGGAGACTGCAGCTATCATCTCTGCTGGAAATCTTCAGGCCACTGAGCTGATAAGTGAATTACTTCGGTAATGGTCTCATTCAAAATGAGATACAAATGAATACTTTACCGGAGCACCTGATTAGCCTGTGAGGTCTTTGGAATGCAGTCACTGCAGCCTGCTGGGACACAGACCCTATAGACAGTGTCAATCCCACAGAGACTTCCAGAAATACCTAACACTGAGCAAGGCTGAACAATGAGCAGTGGATATGGAAATGGATGAATTGCAAAGCCCAGCCAGACAAAACAGGAGTTTCTTTTACTCTTTTGCACTGTCTGAAGAAGTGGAGACAGTTCAGCTTTATTGACCATATTGCAGCATAGCAAAGGGAGAGTCAGAGAAAGGACCCAGGGTACCTCGTGCCAAGCAGCTATTATTAACTAGTTCTTATTTTTGTAGAAACACTAAGTAAAACAAAATGCCTCCTTTTTCTCACTTTTTTTTTTCCTTTAAATTAACTGTTTTCAAAGCTACCAGAGTAGTGTTTTGGCCATTCAGCTTCATGTGAACCTTCTTGCTCATGCTATGTCCAGGATTTGTGTTTGTTCAAGACCGAGGGAAGAGCAATGTCAAAGAGAACCTGGCTCGAGGACTACTTGTTTTTGAAGGTTCTGTGAGCTTATTGCCCTTTCTCATGTACTGTTATCCTTCTGCTTTAATCAGGCAAAGATGCTAACCCTCAAGAGAGAAAAGCTGCCATGAAGAATGCTGAACAATACATACAGCAGATGAATTATCCTGCCAACACACAGGTGCGATCTGTTTATGGATATGATACCAGGAGAGCTTGAGCTCTGTTAAAGACATTGTTTTTAAGTCAGCAGAAAAAATATTTTTAAGGGTTTATAAGACATAAGAGCAGTATTTCATTTATAATCTAGAAAAGTTTCTGTTTGAGTAACTGTGTCAGTTCTGTTTTCCTTCTGTTTCATGTGTCTTCTTTCATTTCAGATTCAAGTCCTTCCTGAAGGAGGTGAAACGCCAATGTTCAAACAGTTTTTCAAAGACTGGAAGGATAAAGATCAAAGCAATGGCTTTGGCAAAGTATATGTCACTGAGAGAGTGGCTAAAATTGAGCAGATTGAATTTGATGCTACCAAGTTACATGAGTCTCCACAAATGGCTGCCCAGCATAACATGGTAGATGATGGTTCAGGGAAAGTTGAGGTAATTTTCATGTTGTAATAAATTTTATCTTATCTAACTAACATATTCTGCTACTTGTAATGGGCTAAACTGCTACTCTGTGTTTTAATTTTTATACTGTTGTTTAGATTAGCACTATAATAGTGGAAGTGTTCTTCCACTTCTAGCATCATAAAAGGTACTTTGAAGTAGAAGGTGAATATCAGCTGTATGCTGGGTTGTGTTCTTTTGGTGCTTATGAAGGATGTACCAGTCATCAAGAGAAATCAAACGCCAGAAATACTACACCTTCTATACAATACCATATTTACTTTAAATATGATTCTTAGTCTAAAGGAAAAACTTCAAGCTCATATCAGCTTGAAATTTGGAATGGGAAGATTTGCGCTTGGAATCAGAAATCCATTCTATGTCTTTATGTAGGTATCCAATCTGGTTTCTAGAGGAACCTTCTTTGTTCCTAGTGTGTCTCTCAGGTAGCCTGGATTTGGAGAGAAAAAGTTTACTGTATAGTCTTTCTATGCATTTCCATATCCCACTTCAGGACTATCTTTGGACTTCACAGGGCTGGCATGGCATTGTGTCAACATGGCCTGTTGAATGCAAATTGCATGTTTGGCTTCTGGAAGAAAAAGAAGGGATGAATACCTATACAGTCTCATCAGTGTATTTTCTAGGTTTCTGACCTCACACTTGGGATGGTCCATAGGCTTGAGCAGCCAGTTGTTAGCTGAACTGGGCTGTAGTGAATGAAATAGGAAAAAATCCGCCTAACAACACATTATCTTGACTGCAGTGTGCCTCTCCAAAATGATACGTTGTTTTTATGATGGATCATAATGTTGTGCCTTATTGTCACCTTAAGGTGTTAAGAAGAAAGTTCAGCATAGCATTGTGAAGTGATCTGTGGCAATAAAGCATCAAGACAAAGAGAAGTGTATTGCAGTCCCTTGTTGATGGTTGTCATTAATTCAGTGGGCACAGGGTGTATTTACCTACTTCATGAAGAATCCTCCCCGTTTCTATTCAATAGCACTTGAGAATAGAAAGGACATTCAAGGGATAAGATAGTAAAATGCTTCGTGAAGAGTTTCAGGATGAAGTTCAGCAATCTCCAGTGATTTCCCTGTTTCCCCAGATCTGGCGTGTGGAAAGCGGCGGCCGAGTTCCTGTGGGACCTGAGACGTATGGACAGTTCTATGGGGGTGACTGTTACATTATCCTCTACACTTACCCTAGAGGGCAGATCATCTATACGTGGTATGTTTGCTTGCCTTTGCACAGACCTGCAGTGTGTGGATATTATTTTATGTTGACTTTGTGTCCTTTTGAGTAGGACATGTGTAAATGTAGGATTGTTCACTGTAAGTTTGTCATACAGCACAAGCTCTGGGTTACTTTGAAGCTGAATTTAACCACTGTCTTTATGCTTGTCCTCCTCAGGCAAGGAGCCCATGCTACAAAAGATGAACTGACTGCATCTGCATTTCTGACTGTTCAGCTGGATCGGTCATTAAATGATCAGGCTGTGCAGGTTAGTGTCTTTTGGATAAAATCCAACACAGCATGTGGTATATGCAAATTTTGATGAGAATTGAAAGGAGGAGCTAGCATTTAAAGACTGGAAATGCTGATTGCTCAGGTCTGTATCAAGACAAGCCCCATAGGATCCTGTTAAAGTTGCCAGAGATTGCCCATTTGAATCGTCCTTTTTGTATGCAGTTGTCCAAAAGAACACAGATATGCCAGAACCTAAAACTTCCTTTTCTTTCCTTTGATTTCCACTGTTTCAAAATTAGGTTTCAGTCCTGCCAGACTGAGGATTAGGTTTACAGACCCTGTGCATAGCTAGTGGAGACTGAATGATAAGACTATTCCAGGGCAACTCACTCCAAACAGGAGTGTGACAGGTCAATAGCCCTGTGGGAGCTCCCCTGTCTCCTTTTGATTATGGAGGAAGTTGTGATATTTAGCCCAGACAAGACACCTGACTTCTAGAGGGCCAAAACTGGGAGAACTGAAAGGCTCATGAAAGACAGAAGAGGAAAACCTGCTGGAATTGTCCAACAGGGTCTGACTTTTCCTTGCCTCAGTGAGGAACATAACTTGGGTTTTCCCATCCCATAGTGCTTGCAGCTCCATGAGAGCTCCATCCTCACATGCAAAAACGGGGTGTGCAAAGCAAGGCACAGGACGCTGGCAACTAAAGGGTCTGAGCAGACAAGCTAGTCCTTAGCTTGACTGGGTGTGCTCTCCTTATATCACTACTGAGAAGTGGTGTGTAGGTGAAGACCTGAGAGGTCTCTTTTCACAGAAAAACTCGAGCTGTAAGATGACAGGGGACAAGCAGAGATTTTCTAAGCAGCAGGAGATAATTCTGTGATTCCCATTTCTTAATTACAAAAGCAAAAGGCTTTCCCCAGCCACCAAGGTACAGTTAATTCAGATGGCAGCCCATACTTTTAGCCACTAATCGGTTATGATTTCTGATGGAAATTATATTAAGGAAGGATTAGAACACGTTTAGGTAATTACTGCTTAAAACATTCCTGACATGTGCTCTACATTTGGACCATGTCCAGCGCAATGTGGTCCTACCTCATACCTACAGCTAATGTTAATCTTAAAGTAATAACAGTATTACTACTATTGTCAACAATATTACTACTGCAATTATTAAGGTGCTTAAAAGGTCTTTTTATTAGAGCTGAAGGAGATCCATTTCACTGCAGTAGATGTGATACTTAAAAATACTTTCAGCCTGCAATGAGTTTATGAATATATATGTGTACATATCCATATGTGCATATGTATGCACATATGTATTTATGTGTGCATTTTTGTGCAAACAGAATATATTACCTGTGCCTAACATCTCTATCAGCATTATTTGAAAGCTTAAGTGTGCTATTTTGTGTGGTCACTAGATGGCACAACAGTACAAATGACTGTTAAAATGTTGGGTTTGCAAGAATATATTTCACTGTGCTGTTTGGGTGATTTGGGGTTTTTTGAGTTTATTTGGGTTGTTGTTTTGTGGGGTTTTTTTTGTGGTTTGAGGGGTTTTTTCCCATTTTTTTTTTTTTTTTAGTTTGTCCCTTACAAGTATATGCATCTTAGGTTATCCTTACCAGACAACTGTAGCAGTCTATCTACCTGTGAAATAGTAAAAGCACCTGCTTCTGCCCAGCTGCAGCTGCCCCTCTGGGCACCCCAGCTCTCAGCTGCCCCAGGCCTCACTGAGGGCTCTCCACTTCTCCTACTCTGCTGGCTACACAGCATGTCTCATTCCCTTTTTTCCCTTTCTTTCTGGGAATGGAAGGCAGGGACTTGCAGCCCTCTACTTTGGCTAATGGTACTGTTATAAAAGAAAACTTAATGGTTGCATACAAATAACTTTTATCATAGGTTAACCTAAAAATAGTCATTCTTCATAGGGCAATGTGCTTTTTTTAGATGGCAGTAGCATCTTTTACATCTGTAACGGAAATTCATTTTCGTCATCCATGTTATCCTCTGGATGAGAAATTTATGTTACTCTTTTTCATCCTCTTGCAGATAAAATACATATAGAAATAATGAATAAAATGAACAACCATTCTTTTCTGCTTAAATACAGGGCACCTAAACTTCCAAGACAGTTTTTCAGGAGAATTAAGTCATTCTGTAAAACACTGTGAAATGACAGTTCTTTTGAAAATGAGTGATTTTTTTATTACAGTAGATAGCAGCCATTTTGATCAGCTAAATATTGTGTTAGAAGTTTGACTCTTGTCTTTTTGTCACCGTGATTGACAAAAAAAATTTTTACAAATGCTCTAACTTTGTATGTCTGGAACAGTATTTTTAGATCTTTTCAGCTTGCCATTTCTTGCCATTTCTCGTTTTTGCTAATATACTTAGCATTGTTGGCTAAGATCCCCTAAGCTATTCAGCAAAGACCAAAAATACCACTTGTGTCCTTTTGCTTCTTTTATTCCATTTCTTTACATATGTACAGATCCGAGTCAGTCAAGGCAAAGAGCCTGCACATTTACTGAGCTTGTTCAAAAACAAACCACTTATAGTCTACAAGGATGGGACATCCAAGAAGGAAGGTCAGAAACCTGCTCCACCGACACGACTCTTCCAAATCCGCAGGAACCTAGCAGCCATCACTAGGATTGCGGAGGTGAGGTCACCTGCTACGTAAACCAGCCATTCCCAGTGGGAGATGACAGAACTGCCATGAGCTTCTCTGACTAATCTTGCTGGGTAGTCATATCTGGTAGGAACACAGAACCCCAAATCCAGTCCACTGCTCTATTTGACAAACCCACCCAATAAACCAAAGAGAATATGCTGTAGCTGGCTGGAATCAGTCTATATTGTTAGAGGAACTGTAAGTGAGCAGTCAGTTGACAAAGAATAGATAACAAGTCAGCAACCCCTATGAGATGGTCTTTCCTACTGCAAACAGTCCGAAGTTTTGCCCTGCAAGTCAGTCCCCTGTCTTAAATCCTTCTCTAATTTGTATCAGTATAAAACTAGAGAAGTGAAGACCAAAAGCATAGCAGATTAACATGTCTACATTTTTTATATAAGCATGCAAAATAGTAATCACATTATTTGAAGAGTAAAACAATTCCTTTTTTGATCTAGGTTGATGTTGATGCAGTGTCACTAAACTCTAACGATGTCTTTGTTCTGAAACTGCCAAACAACTCTGGCTACACGTGGGTAGGAAAAGGAGCAAGTAAAGAAGAGGAACAAGGAGCTCAGTATATTGCCAATGTTCTCAAATGCCAGACTGCTAAGATTAATGAAGGCGACGAACCAGGTTTGTATGAGGCCACATGGCTGTTGATAGACAGCAGAGAATATACAGCACTGCATGAAGACAGAAGGTTTAGATTAGATGTTAGGAAAAAATTGTTTACTGTGAGGGTGGTGAGGCACTGGAACAGGTTGCCCAGAGAAGCGGTGGACGCCTCATCCCTGGAAATGTTTAAGGAGGGATTGGATGGAGCTGTGTGCAACCTGGTGTACTGAAAGGTGTCCCTGCCCATGGCAGAGGCATTGAAACTAGATGATCTTTAATGTCCCTTCCAACCCAGGCCATTCTATATTTCTATGATTTTTTCTAGGTATGCAACTGATACCGTTTTTTGACAAACTGCAGGAAGTACTGTAAGAAAACTCATTCATCTTTAAGACAGCAAAGAGATTGTTTGGGGATTTCTGAAACACTGTCTAGCAAGCTAAAACATCAAATGTTAAATCAGCTGGTGAATAAATTATTTATTATGTATTTTAGAGGAATTCTGGGAAGCACTTGGAGGTAAAAAAAAATACCAGACTTCATCGCAACTCTTGACAAAGGCTGAAGATCATCCCCCTCGCTTGTATGGTTGTTCTAATAAGACAGGCAGATTTATTGTAAGTATATGATGGATACTTTCTGTTTAATTATATAGTTTCTGGTATATTTTGCCTTGGAAATCAGTGGTCATTAAATGAATTTGGGTATCTGGCTTAGCTAGCCAGGCTTGGCAAGAACTGGAGAGTGTACATTTTATGCTTTAAACTATCCAAATGCGATGGATAAACAGAGTAAGTAATACTGCAGAAGTTTACATCCAGAGCCTACTCCAGCCTGGAAGTCGAGGCTTGAAGATGCAAAAAGATATGGCATTTGCCCAGTCAAAAGCAATTGAATTCTTGCAGAGCATCACCAGATTGCTATCAATATGCTGAGAAAGAGCAGGTCAATGCCCTGCCCCTTACGTGTTTGACAGTGGTGGCAAGGAAAGGAAATGCTGCTTGCCAAAAATCCCTAGCAGTCTGAAATTTTCCACAGAGATTTAAGATGTGTAATTATGCCTTTAAGGTATTGGCCTGTGCTCAAGGAGGCAGAAAGACCTACTTCTGTGGCAGAAATACCCAGAGCTATGCACTGGGTATTAAGTCTGTGATTCAGGCTTAATTACTTACTGTATTCTGGGAGGGCAGTGCTGTGTCACCAGTTGGCAAGGATGCACTCATTTTTAAGAAGGGGACATAGCTGGCAGTCTCCTTAAGGCACAGCCCAGTCATTTGGAGAGGGATAAAACAAATAGGATCCTTTAATAAGGACTTCAAAATCTTATGAGAGTAGGAAAGTGTATTCTTCTAACAAGCTTCTAAAATACTCCTGGGAAATACAGTAATAGGAACCAACCTCTCTGCAGTAATCTGCTGGGAGCTATGGACTTCCTTTTTATTTTAAATTCCCTTCAAATTCTGTGAAATCCCCTCTTTCCTTTAGCCTTTCTCTGGTAACTGAAACACCACCATTAGAGGTCCCAGAAGAGGCAGGTGAGACCACTCTGACCTGGCCACCATAACACAGGATGGGGAAGAGGAATGTCTTTCTTACCATCTACTTATTGTCCCTTTAGCACTCCTACATGACCACACATAGCCACACCCTTGATAATTCTTTAAAAGTAGGAACCATTAGCTACATTATTATCTCTCCTTCTCATACGGAATAATATTAAACTGCCTTTCTATCTTCCTTGGAAGAAAGGACATCCTTGGAAGAAGCAAGCAGTCTGCTTTTTCTTTGGGGACTAATCCTCAATGGCTTAGTCAACTGTAATATCCC
>WAAG01048504.1:2345-23680 GCA_013390105.1 Tichodroma muraria | reverse complement strand
GTAAAACGATTTTCTAAAACAATGTTGAATTTCAGATAGGACAGGTAAAGGATGGACATGCAAGGCTCCTCCATCTAAAAAAATATATATGGAACAAGAAATAGAGAAATAAAGAACAAAAAAATCCTTCCATTAACTTCTCAGAAATCAAATCAGAGAGTGCTGATTCACACAGTTTCCAGATGATGAGGAATCGTGACTATGTGGTCACATGCTGGTATTTTTTCTCGGTAATAAAAATAAGAAGCACTATCACCCCTCGTATTCAATCAGACCACTTGAATTACAACCCCAGATTACAGCCAATAACTGCTGGTGTTTGAAGTTATATGGATGCCATCAGTACAGGTATCAGAAAAAATTACTGTGACCTTCACCTCTCTGCCTCCAAATAAGATTAGCACACTTCAAGGCAGATGCTACAGTGGTAAAAGTCCCATTTACTACCTAGCATTGGAAGACTGTCAGGAACACCAAACATGAAAATAACAGCAAAGGAGCAGCAAACAAATCCATGGCATCCTACAAATTCACCTAATTAAAAGAATTTCTCATAATTTTTCAGCTTTTGCATCTGCTGTTTTCATCCACCTATTATCTCATCTTAAACATAAACTGTAAGATATTTAACAGCATATGGTTTTGTGATGTATACAGATTGTGCTAGAACAGCAAGGTCATAACTGGCCTGCAGGTACCCCTGCAATACCAACATTAATAAAATCTAGGCAGGAAAAAAACAACCTAACCAATTACAGGAACAAGCTCATCAAAGGAAGAAGGATTTTGCAGAAGCGAAAGGCTCCTGTTACAGCTGGTGTCAGCAATATTAGGGAACTGAGGGACCAAATGTTAGCTGGGACATTCCAAATGAATCCTGAACTATAAACCAAACGGTAATAAACAAAGCTATTTGTCAGCTGACCCCCCTTGGATGTTGTTAACAGGCACACAGCATGCCCATAGCCTATGGCAACCTGCAGACTCCCAGTGATAAAATCATGACAGCTAACAGATGAATCCTTTCTGAATTCTATTAAATAAATTAATAATCTTAGCAACATCATTACAGCAAAACATCCATCTTCCACAACAGCTGTTCCTCCATTGCTTGTTGCATTTATTTTCTGGGCTCTTGCCATGCCTTATGCAGTAGAACTTAACTCAGACTGAACTTTAGCACCTCAATGGCAAACCTATAAAAGCACATTATTTGCATTTTTTATGCAGTTTGTGCAAAACACAAGCTTTTGCCTGAACAGAAAAATATGTCTAACTACTCTGTCTCTAAAGTAAACAACAATAAACTTTGGTACTTTCTGTCAAGAAATAAATGCAAACCTTACAAAACAGACAACTATGATTCATATAAAACCTTTCCTGAATCTTTCAATTCATCAACAAAGATATTAAATTAAATCCAATATGCTCTTGTTCTGCCTTTAGCTGACTATGTCATGCTAAACAAAACTTGGTGGAACTTAAAGTATGCCATCAAATTTCTTCTGAATTTGTTCCACAGTCACAATCTGCACCCCCGTAACCTGAAAAGAAAAATATTCCTGGTATTCTTCCAGAACAATGCAGCCAGGATAAGCAATAAACAGGTAGCGTAGGAAACAGAAATGAAAAATAGGAAAAATTTCCCACCTCACATGGAGCCCAGTGCTGACTTCTCCAAGTTTTCACCTCCATCTGAACTCACAGATCAGGATGTTGTACCTGACTGTGGTACATAAGCGCTTGTGTGCAGTTCTGGACCTGGGCAGTTCTGTTTTGCTTTACCCACTACATGCTCTTTCTAGCACTGCATTGAGAATTTAATTAAACACTTACAATTTCTATAGCTCAGATGAAACTACAGTACATAGAAACCTTAGTAACCCTTGAATCATTAAAATCACATTTTACTTTTTGGTGACACCTCCCATGCTACATGCAAACAAAGTTACATATTGCAGAAGTTTCCNCTCTTTTGAGACCACTGGTACAGACATGTATTAAATAAAATAAATAAATTAAATAAACATGCTCAGCATCAGATAAAGTCTCTTCTTTCTCATCTTCTGTATGGGAAATTATGCTTTTCTCAAGTGCGTTTAATCTTGTATATCAAAGAAATAAGACTTGTAAGAACATTTGCTCTGCCAGTCTTTCTATGCTGAGATTTCCAATTACTGTACAACAATTCTTGTAAATCGTTTTTTAAACCCTGTTTTTGCAGAGTGGCATAAGTTGTGGCATCTCTCTATGCCTGTTCTGTCAAAAATTCTTGTGTAGTTTACATTTCCACTTACATTACAAACATCCATTGGATATCTCATTCCAATGCAGAGCAGAATTCACCTCCATTTCTTGTAGCACAGTTTTCATGTTTTTCTCCCTCTCCCTGAACTGGTCTTGGAATGTACTTCAGAAACTACTTTCGTCAAATTTCACACTATTTTAAGACTAACTTCCTTGAAGTGTGATGTGCCCTGCACATATATGGCATTATTTCCATAGGGTTCAAGATTTACAGGACATGCCACATTTAGCAGATTTCTGATGTATTTACAATTAATTTCTTTAAATTTTCCTCCTCTCCTGCAACATTGCTGTTCCCTCAGCAGTTAAATTACCTATAAAGTACAATAGTCTGTATTGCAGAGATCTCAGTGGTACAATTGCAGCAGCACTAGTGGTAAAAGCATCCTGGAGTTTGGAGAAGCTTCAGCAGCTGTATCAAATGAGGAACATAAATACACAGAACTTGTGTTCTGGCTCTGGTTCTGCTACTGACTCACTGTCTCAGATTAAATTCAGCTCCTTATCTTAGGCCACAGGTATAAACTGCAGACAACAGTATTTTCCCACCAACCAGAGAACAAATTAACAATTCTGCCAGACAAAGTACTGGGCATGGATTTTGCAGTAAGACTGATTTAAATTCAGATGACAGAAGTCACCCCTTACACATCCTTGAAAAATCACACAATACAATTGCTACAATATTATTTTAGTTACATTTTCACTGTCTTGTCCAGGTATTTCACACAGAAGGAAAAAAATGTACAAATACTTTGTAAAAAAATTTAATTTTGTATAGGAAGACACTTGAACAAAGCTTACTATCCCCAAAGTCAAGACAAGGCAGGGTTATTATGCTCTGAGTAGGTTGCCTGTGCATTTCTCTTCTCAGTGGTGGACATTGTACGGGTTCTTCTACTGCACTATTAGGATGTAACACACAGCAAGTAGCAAACATTTATCTCTGAGCGTCCCACAACATCTTATGTGTCCTCCTTAGGCTGTTTCACGTGGAAAGGATGCCATGTGCCACAGTACCTGAGCTGGAGCACTGAGGAAGGAAGGTCTCCCTGAGAGTTGGGAAGAGCATCCAGGTCCTGCTTTGAGAATATTTGCGTGTTTGATTTAAAGATGATTCAAAGTAAACTACATAATTTATGGAAAATATTAAAAAAAATTCTAGGAGGCCTTTTTCAAGAGGAAAAGCTGTCTTCATCCTCCAGCTTCATGTCAGATCAAGGAGAAAGCCCTGCACAGGCTTTCCTTCAGGAGGCAGAGCTGGTTTCAGTGGCCCTTTGTTTTCTGTCTGCTCTGTGTTCATGCCCCTGTCACTGCTCTGAGAGGCAAGTGCACAACACAGACACATCAGGGAGCTTGGCAGGAGCTGATGCAGATTGAAGGTGACAGGGAGAGGCCTGAGTGACCAGAACTACTTAAATCCCGACAACATTTAAAAGCCGTGTTTGAACTTCCAGCTTGATTCTTCCAAGCCCTTCCCATGATGTGTTTAGGAAGGCAAACTGCTCAATGCAGGGCTCTGCAACCAGCTGGAGAAACCAGGGATTGAGCAAGGAGACATCTGTACACAAGTCCTTCTTGGACCACGGCCAGAGCATTTTACAGTGTAAGATAAAATTTAATTAAGCTTCATAGGTTAAAAACATTTCCTTTCTGTTGTTGTCTGTCATAATGGTTTAGAAATGCATAATCAAGTCTTTTTCTCTCTCATCCACACATTTGTTATTGGATTATTGCCCTTGAGAGCTCAGCTGCAGACACTAATTCTTTTTGTACTTTTTAAGTGGCTATGAAACATTTATATTGAGGAAGAAACAGACACGTGGCACAAAATGTGTGGCACCAGAAAATCACACAAAATATGCAAAACGATCTATGAAAAAGGAAGTTACCTCACATAACTGAAGGTAAAATAGAGACATTTATTTATTCACTGCAAAGAAAGATCATCCCTTACAAAGAATTATCAGCTTTATACAACCTCAGTCGATCATGAGACTAATTCCTCTGGGAGCAGCAGAATATTCAGGCTCTGTAAGAACCTATACCTATTCTTGATTAGGAATATGGATACTGAAAATTTGATTGCAAAGTGGGAAAGTTGGAAGGACATCTCCAAAACGGAGTTGGATTATAGAAAGAAACAGGCTGCCCTGCTCTGACCCATTTGATGGGGTTCTACAGGAATCAGAAGCCTCAGATGCTGCAGAACCACCAAATTGCCACCTCAGCCACAGAGCAGCTCCTCAGAACCTGAGGAAACCCTTCTGTGAGTTTAACCTTGCTAATTAATGAAGATAATATGTTATGTCTAGACAACAGCCGTGTGTGGGGAACAAAATATTTGCCTTTATCCTAATATCTATTTTCATCAGTGTGGCCACTAATACCTTGCAAGGGCCATCATGGTCACCCTCCAAACACCTCTGGCAGCATCAGAAATGACAGGTCAAAGAGCATGAACTGCAAGCACTGTCCTCCAAACACACACAAATGCCCCTCCTAAAGAGCCAACACAGCTCTTTATCTGAGGGCAGGAGGGCCACCTTCTCCTGCTCGAGCCTTTAAAAGCACCACTGGTTACATGGGTTTGTTGAGTCTTGATTCTAGTAAGGAACAGAACAAAGATGAACCAAGAGAACCTTAACTAACCCGGAAGCTTTTAATCCATTTCAGTCCATTCCTCTGCTCCCTGCTGGAAAGTCTGGGCTGCATGTGGAGCAGAGAGCAGAAACCAGCCTTATTCATCTCCAGCTCCAGGAACAAAAACTAAGGAATGGCGCACCCCAGTTGTCCTGCCCTCCACTTTCGAGTTTGCTCTCACCTGGTGCGTAGCTGCTCAAAAGGAAGTTTCTGAGTCCCTCCTCCCATTATTATTGTAACAGGCTACAAAGTTTCCTGAAGCTCTTTCAATTCGCTGGTCTTTGGACCCAGCTTCTCATCCTGAAGAGATGAAAGTGGAAGAGTACACCATTCAGCTCAGAAAGTGAAGCCTAAGTGGCCTAAACAGCAGGAGTTAATTAAATTCAAGATACATCCAACCCAATTTGAAGTTCTATTCTGGCTGACCTGTCCTGGTGATCAGGTCATGCCGTACAAGAGTCAGCCGTATACACTGGAACAGGAAGCAGAAAGAAACCTGACAGCAGTCTAACATGGTATCCAAAGCTCTTAGTCAAGGGATGCTTTAATTCCTATGGTACAGTGTTAAAATGAAAGAGGTTGGGTGTGATCAGTGTTTGCTGCCTTATTTGTACCGGCAGGGTCACCTACCGAACGCACATGTCATGATATTTAGGAACAGGATTACTCTTCACTGCTGTGTGAAAGGAAGTTGTTCAATTCAATTTCACACACCCCACAAAGAATGGCCCCAGCTGCCCCATGTTCCAGCCTGGTCTGAGGGGCCTGAGTCAGACCCAAGACAGGGATAACCCAGACTGAACTGCCCCGGAGCAGTCACCAACCCAGAGCAGCCCTGACACTGGATTCCACCTCTCCACATGGCCCACAACGGCAGCGTCATCTCTGAGCATCAGACCATCCATAAACTTCATTGCTCCTTGCAACTGGTGATTTTGGGGCTCCTGTGGATCCACAAGGGCCTTGCAGTATCCATGTCACCACATGCCACAACACGGACGTGGGCGGATGAGGGGTTGCTCACTTTCAGACCAATGTGCCAGAAGGGAAGCTCTGAAGCACTGGCTTGATGGCTCTGGAGCAGTGAAGACACTGATAAGGACACAGAGTTGACAATTTGCAACTTTGGCTTTAAGTCTGACTTCAAAGCCATTTCTGCACTATGAGTTACACGCAGCCCATGCTCCCACAACTTGACTCTTTCTGCATCAGCTATATTTAAGATGGTAGTGAAAACTTTCAGGCAATGTTTTGAGTTTTGAAAATTTAAACCTAATTTACAGTATCAGTTGGTCGAAATTTACATAATTAAAAAAAAAAATAAAATCCATTATACATTATACACTTTCCCAATTCTGTGGAAAAGTTTAAATTGCAGACCTTAATGTCCCTAAAACTAAGAAAACAAAGATGTTGCTTTCTTGCTATTCAGAAGTCAACTCAAAACATTCAACTACAAATTCTTTAACAGTACAGAATACAACAGCAGAGCCGTTCAGGTGTCCTTCCTGAAAGCCCCTGACAATTTGCTTCCTGGCTCTACAGCTTTTCCAGGTACCCACCAGTGCTTCCAAGGACAAACAGGTATAATCTAACTCCTAGTGGGAGCAGGAGTTTGTTAGAAAAGCATGGCTGGGAGTGTCCGTTTGCGTTATTTCCCATGTAAAAGTCAGGTTTCTCAAAAATTTACTATACATCACTCCAAATTACAGCACACAGCTGCACTAAGGTTTTCTCTAGAGTTGCAATAAGATGATCTAGAAAATAAAGGAGAAAGACCAAGTCGCTGCTCATGTTTACTTGGAAATAAATGATGTCACCTACTTCTGTTTAACATCATGAAGTGTTCTGTTTGTATTTGACTCTGTAGAATCAGTTCAGTTGTGTCCAACCACGATGCAGAGTGAGGATATTTTGGACTCAGTGACATATTTTTCCTGTAGCTCCAGGGCTCCATAAGGAGCCAAGAGCCTCTCAACCACTGCAGGAACTTCAGTGTTACTAATTCTGGCAATGCCAGTTTTGCAACCATCCTGTGACCCAATTTTTTTCCTCAGAGCTGTCCAATAGAGGAGTCAGTTTCCTGAACTTTTGATTAAAATGGTGAGAAATCATAGAGCCTTTGACTATGAAAAGTTATTATGCTTTCTTCAAGGTCTTAAACTACATTTTTCTGACCAATAAGATTAAGATGAAAGTTGGAATCCCTATATGAAGAATATATATTTTTTCAGATGAGAAACAAAGAAGATTATCAGTCCTTAAGATCAAAAAATACAAAATAATAATTTTATGCTTATGTGATTTTCAATTCACAAAAAATAGCCCTGAAGTGTCAACAAATAATAAGACCAGTTGTTTTAAAGATGTCTAAGAATTTTAGAGGAATTACGAAAAAGATATTTTAGGAGAAGACTTAATAACTGCTTTCCAGCTTTGTAAGACAGATTTCCAATTGATGAAAGCAGTTTCAGCCTAAGTACAAAGACTTCTTTATTTTAGAAAATATTGATGGGGAACATTTTACTGAATTAACCAGAACTTTGAATCAAAAATACGTTTTCTTTCTTCTCTGATTCTTTGCTCTTTTATCCATTATCCCCTAACTTTAACCCACAATTACAAAAAGAGACAGTATCTTTTTTTCATTGATGGACCACAATGTAGTAATCAAAGAGGTTTTAAGGTAAAATTCACACTTTTCAGTGAGTCTTGTATATATTATGTGTTAACTCATGACTGCTGATGAATAGTTGTGTGATTTGATCAGACTTGTACAGCATTCTGCCGCTTTTCTCCACTCAGATGAAAAAGTAATAAATGCCATGAGTGTGATATACAATCTATCCTTCAGGCAATTCCAGCAGTTCAGTCGTGTAATTACACAAAGCAATTCTCACCTTTCCAGCTCGAGTCAATAACAAACCGTGGAGGAAAGTCCTGGAAACACAAAGGCATCGACGTGGCCACGCTGTCCTCGACCCCCTGCGCAGGGCAGAACAAAGGCGTGCTTGCACCCATCCACAGAAATCTCCAAACCCTCCAAAATGTCTGGAGCCCAAAAAAATCAACCTTCAGAGGCATGACTGATGATATGAGGACTGATGTACACCTGCACCCTCCTGGTGCTTCCAGCGTGTCCGGCTCCATGGGAACAGCCTCAAGCCAAAATCTTGCCAAGTTTACAGTAAAACTCCCTGGAATGAATGTGGTGGAACGAGGGCTGGACTTCTTGCTCATATAAATCAACATATAAATAGATGTAGCTAAACGCTCAGCATTAAAATTTTGATTTTATTAAAATAAAAGTTGAGTATTATCTAGGGAAATATACGAAATAAATTAAGATGCAGAAAAAAGTGCAGAAGAAAGGAATAACATGTAAGAAACCTTTCCTGACATGAAAAATGGCTTATGCTTAACTCTAGCATAAAAGAATACATAGAAATCAAACTGCATAGTGTTTAATCTGCTTCTGTAGCCTTGGAAAATGGTACAGCCTCTGCTAAGACTGAGAGACAATCAGATTTTTTTTTTTTAGTTCCATTTGCTTCACAGATCATGTACAAGTTGCCCTATAACACAAAGCCTGTAGTGGGTAATCTATTGTTCTTGCCAGAGATAAAATAATTGAAAACAAAGCATGACACTGACTGTGCCTATTAGAATGTCTCCTTTAAAATATTACTTCATAGTATCAGATCCCTTTTCACACCCAATAATTTGTAATAAATTACTTTAATCACAGCTGCATTAACAACACGCCTAGGGCAGATAGGTAGATACACATATCTAATGGCCTAATTCATGTGGCAACTGATTGCAGGGAAGAAGGGGAATTTCATCAGCTCAGATTCTAATCAAAGAAAAGGTCAAGTTTCCTGTAGCTGTAAGTCAATTGTAGAAATGATTAAAAGTGCATCCACCTGCCTGGTAGGCGCTCCTGCTCAGCCACCACAGCCCTCCCCTCAGCCTGGCTCCTCTCCTTGGCCTCCGAGGGAATCAGGTGCTAGCAGCAATTAGCCTTAATGAGCCAGTAGCACTTTCCTGAGAGGGATGTTGAGAAGCTTAATTGCAGAAAGCAAGAGTGGAGGCTCTGCCTGCCTCCACAGGGCTGTAACTCCTGCTCTGCCAGGGAGCCTGCACAGCTCACCACAGCACAGGGATACCTCGGGATGGTAAAATCCGGGGGGAGTTTTGTAGCCTTCCTGGAAACTCCAGGGTGCAGCTCTTGAAAACTGTACATATCCCCAGCACAGGCAGCTTTGTTCGGATTTGGGGTACAGATGTCTGCTCCCAGTTTTGAGACTTGCTCTCCAGCTGAAGCAGTAATGTTTGCTGGAAACCAACACCTTGTATTTGACTTTTGTAGATAGGTTGTGATGTAGCTACATAAATTACACTGTAGTTAATCTGATTACAATATGATTCTAATTTTGATGTCTGTAATTACTACCACTTCATATAGCTAGAAGGTTAATTTAATGCCTGAATTACTTTTAATTACCTCTTAAGTTCCTTTCTTTCATATTTAGTACATGCACTTACTGCAAAACCCCACTACCAGAAGATTAACTTAATTACCTTATTTCAAGTGAACTTCTATTCGTGGGCAATTCCTAGTGATCTGTGTGCTCACATATTTAATTAGTATCTAGCACATTATGCAAGTCTGTGTTAAGAATGCACCCCTTTAATTGCCATCTTGTATTTGGTAATTGCAACCAGTTTTCAAACTTCCTGGACTTACATGCGTGGCAGGGATAACGGGGTTCAGTTTTATATAGAGTTCATCAGGTGGCAAAGCCTGACTGAAAACCATCAGTAAAGCAGTGCAAAGATTTTATCAAGCTCGTATTTCCTGAGTTCTGCAAAGAGTATAGCTGAGAAATAAATCTCATACACACAGTTCCATCAACCCATGTTTTGTGATGCTGTGCAGTTTTCTCACACATTTATAAACTCCACTAGAGTTCATTGGTCTCCATTTTAGGAGCTTTTGTATCACACAGTCCCTCCAGTAAATTAAACGCAAAGATTTGTCCCAATCTCAGGGTCAAAATCCATGTCTAACACACTCCCCTTGAGAGGACCTGATCACACCCTCTCAGAGATGGCTTAGTTCCAAAATCAACAGGGTCACCAATGAGCATGAAATGAAGGCCTCTGCCAGGTCCCCAAAGCAACAGAGAGTTCTCTTCCATTGCTGCAAGGACGGCCACACCAACAAGTATCCTTGCAAACCTGGCATGAAGATGATAATGTCAGCTACGCATCAGAAATCTTGAGCAGGTAACACAATAATTGGATTTGAAACCCATTGTTATCTTTCTGATTAGGGAAAGGGCTTGTTATAATAATTTTTGGCTGGACACAAAGTAGTTTTGAAAAATTAATGCACTACAGGTTAAAATGCTGTAGGCACTTTTGAATAAGAAGTGTTATCTCCTATTTAATTCAGTAAAATACTTTTCATTTATAGGGATTTGGATTTACCTTGCTGTTTCTGAAAGCAGAACGTGGGGACAAAAGGCTAAAACATTGTAAAATAATCCAGCTCCTTCATGGTGAAGGCTAGTGGGTGCTGTGAATTTTTCTGTCTATACCATAGTAAGCCCCTATTACATATGAGGCCCTAGAAACAAGCACAAGACAAAAATATTTTCCATGAAGTGATTTTAAAAAGTAGGAAAGCACAAAAATAACTCAGTTTTGTTCTAGTAGAATTTTTGAAATGGAGATAATTTTAAAATAAATGCTTAAAAGCTGAACCAATTCATTTAATCTCGCCAGTTAACTGCTGGAAAAACTGGGATGAGCTGCATCAGGCACTGCATGCACACGTAGGAAGCAGCTCCTGCTCTCAGGACAGTGAGTGAGGTGTTCTGTGCCAGCTCTTCCACTGGCTTTGGCCACTCTGGCAAATGGCCAGTCAAGCACCAGCTCAGAAATGAGATTTCCTCATAACTGCTACTACTAAGAGACGTGATAGTATGCCACACAAAGAGAGATTCAAATGTTACAAACACTACAAAACTAAATGAGGTTGGCTTCTTCACACAGACAATACCCTCAATTCTGAATGAGGAACAGCAAGTGCATCTCCCTTCAGAAAACCTGTTTGAACTTGTGAGACAGCAATATGCAGGTAACATTAGTGCTTAAAGAATGGAAAAATCTCAGAAAAAAAGACATTCTCAGTTCATTTGTTTCCTTTTCTGGGTGGTGACCAGCATAATAAGAGCACGGTGATGAAATGAGTTTGATGACAAACTCTGCTCAGCTATTCAAATCCCTTGCACACAACATTCCTGATAAGTTAAGGATCTAAAATTGCTTAACCAGTGTTAATGTGCAAGTTAATTAAAGGTCTTATATGAATCCATATACACTACTGAAGATTGATTAAAATAGGTCTATGAAAGGTAGTCTAAGCCAATGCTCTTTTACGCTCTCAATTAGCTTCTTGATGAGATTCCAGAGAGAAGAGAAAGAAATTAAGTCAAGGGGCAAAACGGCATTGAAAAGAAAAATCCAGTGATGCAATTTAAGCTCAAATGATCTTCTCCACAGCCTATTCTGGCTCTTCCTCTCTGTGTACCTCTGTGCACACATCACATCTAGAGACAAAGCCCTTGTGGCTCTCCACACAACCTCCACATTCCACTCTGCTCACATTTCATTCTTCAGATACAACGCAACTGAAGAGGGACAATACTACAGAACACCAAATGCTACAAAGTTCTGTTCTGGGGATATTTTGATATGTACATTTTTAACCTGTTCATATTTAGACATTTATTTAGTGCTACTAATCAACTGCATACAAACAATATATTTTTAACATGCTAGATATGTTCTGTGATACCAGAAATGTGGATTTTTTTTTATAGGATTTGCTGTTGTTTGTTCTATTTAAACAGTGCCCTGGGTTCTTCTTTGGGGGTGCCAAATATTTTTGTTTGGTGAAAACTGTAATATCAATAAGTGATGGGAAGAGGGTAAAAAAGGGTGAAAGCTATTCCCTGGCTGCCTTTTTCAGCTTAATATTGACCACTTAAGCAACAGCTTGCACAGCTCATCATCACACAGAACAGAACTTATCTAACGTTTCTAATGCTTATTTTCTTGGTAATTCAAATAATAACTTACATTTTTATAATTAAACTGTTGCCTAACAACCCTAATTTAATGTGGATAGCTAAAACGTTATGGACCTTTTGCCTGTACCAGGGTTTTGCATCTGCTTCCTCATGAGAAAAAAAGAATAATATGATAACTGGTCAAAGATTTATCCTGGATTCAGCTCTTCAGGGTTGAACCGGGGAATTTTTTTATTTTTTTTCTTTAGGAGATGATGAGAGTAAGAGATGGATGTGCCATCAGGACTTTACCATATATCCTACCTATGCCAATCAAAAAGAAATACTTATCTCTGCTTGAACTTTCTGGGTCCTATTGAAAACAAATGGGAGTAGGAGGAGTAGAAAAGATTTTAAAGGAGCTTAATTGTCCAGGTATCCATGGAACCAGATTTCAAGTGTGAGCCTCCCCATCCACTATAATCTTTCTGTTCATTATAATGAACAGAATAATCTTTCATTGAGTAAGAGGAACACCAGGACATGGCAAATACTCATTTTTTAAATAATTATACATATTACGTTCACACACAACACATGCACACACACTTTACTCATTAGTTCTGGTGACAACTTCATTTGCTTGTATATGGAGAAATAAATAAATAAATACCAACAGTCATTGGTTAGACAGGCACCTTTTTTTTTTTTAACAGAACTAAATTTCAGACGTGTTTAAAATGTAGTTGATTCAGGGCATCACTTGTGCAGGTTTTCAGTGGATATAAGCCTCACAGCCAACTCAAAAATAATCAGTGGAGGACTTAAACCACACAGGATTAGGCTAAAAGAAAAATTCACAGAACTATGTATCCCTAATTATCTCTCAGCATTTCATTAGCCTAATGGAGAACATTAAACAAATAGTCTTAATGAAAAAACTAATTTATTTGCAGGAGTATCGTTATCATGAACACAGTTCCCTCATTTTTAATGTAGTAAGGTATTTTTAATTAGGTTTGAATGTTTAAAATATTTCACAAATCCTTTTACTTATGCGGCCCATGAATTTTTAAATTAGATTTGATTTTTTTAGTTAACTACTTTCTGCAAACGATATTAATATTCAAATTTAAATTTAGGAAAAGAAGGAAGATACTGCCTCAAAGTGATGCATTTTTTTTTGATGCTACTACCTTGCTGTCCAATATTTTATGAAGAATACAAACCAAGTTTTAAATGTCTAAATGCCACAACAGACTATTTGAGATAATTTCAAATAAGCAGATTAGTGTTGATTTTCCAACCCACCCAACAAAAATGCACAGAGAAGTGAATCCTTCTACTGTGTTTCCACACAAAACACCACTGCATTAATTCTTTTGTAAAGTTTGTAACCTACAATTCAAGAAATGCTAAAAGGCCACGCTTTCCACCCTTCCACATAGTGAGTAGTACATTGACTACTGATTTTCCAAATGGTTCTCCGACAGGCTATGTAAATAAAATTTTATTGTTACTTTTGTTTAGGGTTGTTTAAGCATTTATCAAAATGCTTCCATACTCCAAAGAATTATTAAAATGGAAAATGTTCTCTTTTATTCCAAATTTCGATTATTTATAATATATTTTTCAAGTAGAAACAAGTGGCTGTTTGCATTTCATCTGATTGCAATCAAGCATCTTCTGTTTTGTCACATCAAAAATTGACATGAAAAACAAAATCATTACTTCCCATATAAGTTAAAACCATCTTTCCTGTGAATAACTGCATGTGTTACTAAAACGTGTTTTAATGGGAAAATTTTTGTTTTACAAATTTAGATAAGCAATCACTTCTCTATAAATATGTGAATAAAAGTACTTGTTTGTCACATTCTGAATTTTCTTCCAACAGCAACCATTTCAATTTGTTACTTTTTAAAAGTACCACCTGAGATTTTCTTAACTCAGTGACAGATGGAGTTATTGCTTTAATGCTAGAAATGTCAGAATTCCTGTTATTATTTTAAAATGTAGAAAACTTACAGGCACACAGACATGATTTATTTTTCATATCAATCAGATCATGTTTGAATGCGTATGGAGCCACTTTCAGCAGAGGTGATATGAGAGGGAAGTAAATATATTATATTCTGGTTGAATGCAATTTACTAAATTTCTCTTTCCTCTGTGACTAAATTGTCATCTGTTTTCTTGCAAATACAGGGGGCTGCACCCTCAGAGCCTTCTCCCTTCTTAATGATCATGTCTGTAAAATGAGAAATACTGACATTTTCAGATATGCATTCTCAGTTACCATTCCACATTTTTTATTTGACAGACCAGCGTGATAATGCTGAACTCAAGAGGTAATTACAGAGTGACAAGTTTCATGATTGAAGTGCTGGTTCATCCAATTACTTCCACAGCCACATTAGGCAGATATTTCACATCCAAGCCACCTCAAATTGTGTTGTTTGCTCTCCTGTTACACTCTGACACATGCCAGTCCATCAGTCTTCTATCTCTCAGCCTCCCGGCTGAGATGGCTCTCATTATATATTTATCAGCCTAAAGAATCTTGTTTTAGTTAATTTAACATAATGAAGCCTGGCTGCACGCTAGTTTATCACTAGGGTTCTACCTCACCAGTGATGCATTGCACTGTAAAATATTCAGATATTTCAATGTAATGATGCATTTCGTTGGTACATCAAACAAATCAGAGCAATGATTAATTCATTGATACATGATCAGAAGAATATTGTATTGGGTCTGCTCCAATTCTGCTCTGAGTCCTTCACTGACAATCTCACAAGAGATCCCCATGGTTACCCATACCCTCTTCAAACAGATTCCTATTTGCTGCAGAATATGGTTTTGCTATTCTTCTCTGATGTTTTCCTTTCTTAATTTCCTCATCTCTTCTCCATTTTTCCTTCCATGCCACATTCCTTTATCTCCATAATCTTCATATATGACAGATTCAAAGTCAGTGGAGAGTCCAGCACTTACACATCAGGATATATCACAGCTCGTTTTACACCCTACATCCACTTTATTTCTCCAGGCTACTGAGGAAGGGTACTGACAAACTCCTCTAACTCTGACATCTTGGTTTTTCTGAAAGAAATTCAGCTTTCTGACAGTCATTAACTTTCTGCTGGGTAATTAAAAATGCATCACAAGTTTGCAGAGCTAAGTAAACAAGCCAGAAGGAAAGGTGAGAGTCTGTGTCACGAGCTAGGGCTCCCCCACAAGAAGGACTTTGAGCCAGATTACACCATCTGAGGTAGCAGCTGATGGCAAAAATCTCACCTGGCAAAGTGCCTGCCCCCTTCCTGACTGGGCAAGGCAAAGAACCCCACCTTTCACAAGGACCTAAAGAAGAGTTAGAAATGTGGAATTTAATTCCTTGGGTTGGAGGAGATGAACGCACTTTAAACCCACAGTGCAACTACACTACAGAAGGGAGAATTTTAAAATGGACATAGGAAGTACTTAGGACACATGGAAAAGCCATTAAACCCAGCAAAGTTCAATTTATTCCCTTCTACACTATGAACATCTCTAATGGTTTCCTGAATGACCCCTCTGGTTTTGTGTGCAATCTTGCTGGCTGGAAAGCAGTACATTTGTAACTTGCAAAATATAATCTCCATAAATGCCTCATTATCCTATTATCTGCATTAGGTTGGAAACATTATCTTGAAAAGACATTACCTATAACATTTAAAATGTTATATAATTTAACTGAGCTTTCCTAAACTATGTTTTGTAGCCTCCCTAGCACCCACCTTTTTCCTTTTTGAAGTCCAGAATCAGTGTAATTACTATTCTTTCCCTTTTTCAAGTAGTACAAGGTATTTTTGTAATATGCTGATATATTCTAAGGTGCACTATTACCAGACACAGCTAATCCCATAATTAAACCTGTGTTCTTCCCTTTCAATTGCAGGTTCTAGAATTAGACTTGATTTCAGCAAGTCCAATTGACTTGATTTCAGCTCCCTTTCTGAGCTTTTAAAGGAATTTTCCTGTTCTTTGTTTTGTATGAAATTTCTTTTTTTTCTATTATTTGTTTTCCAATAAATAGGCTAAGATAACAGAATTGTAATGAACTCACACGGTTCTTAAAGTGCTTATGATATTTAAGATCCTTGTTCTTTACATCACTTCTTATAGAAGCAATTTGTGTTTTTAATACTAATCATGTGACATATAGATGCTTTTCCCTGAAAATGTAGAGTCCTGTGCTGAAAACAATATTCACGTTTCATTTTACACACTATTATTGAAAGTGGCTAGGAAAGTCACAATGAAATTGTGGTATCTTGAAACATTTTGCTAAGGCAGTTTTTGTATTTCAGCACAAGCTCTGTAGATTTAACAAGAGGACATAGTGATGAGGCTGGAAGGCAAAATCAGGATCTACATAATCCCATTACTGACCTTCAAAATTGCTTTATTAGTTGAGTGCATTTATTGAATGAGTGAAATGTCCCTTTCTTCGATTTGCTGTGCAGGTGTTCATAGTTATATATAAGTTAGTATTGGAAAATGCTTAAAAACAGCATTAAAACATTAAAAATTCATATATATTAAAAACAGCCATTTTGGTTTATATATAAATATATATACACATTTGGTTTATATATAAATATATATATACACATATATATTTGTACACATATATCACATATTTTATACGTAAGCACCTGCCATTACTCCTTTACTAGAAAATAAATAATTCCCTGATTCCAGTCCTCCTCATGGCTGCACTGTACCAATGGCAGTGAAGGAGGACACAGCTGCATTTGTGAGAAAACTCATTAACTTCAATTGCTCTGCAAATTTCACGACACAGCTCTAGACAGCAGCCTAATTAATGGAGAAAGCTATAATTTTATAGATTAAACCTAGAGAGTCAGAAAAAGTAGAACTCCTGCCGTCCTGTTCTCCAATATCAATTTATTTTCTTGATGTCCTGTCTGCATTTGACTGATCTCTTGGCAGACAATTTTTCTAGACTGAACATCAGACATTCTAAATAAAAGTTAAATAAATATTTATTTATTGCAGTTAAGCAGAAAATGGGTGGTGTTTTCTCTGCTTTTTGTTTTTTTCCCCCTGTGATTTAGGTGAATGAAAATAATCAATGCAACCATGCAAAACTTACTTAATCATCTTTAATTCACTTTGGTGCTGTTGCTGCACTTTGTAAATCCTTGCACACACCACAACTGCTCAGTACACTGTAAGATTTTGGGATATGTATGTGGTTTATTATAGGGCAAAAGCTATGGAGACACAAGATTCCACATTTTTCACACCTCAGCTGCTTGGAATTTTACCAAGATCTCAATGATTGAAAGTAAATCCTCACCTATAAATGCCAGTATGGACCATTTGAAATAAAGAGAATTTCCTCGAGAAAACCTGGCAGTGGTGACCAAATCAAGTCGCTTTAGTTCCATGCAAGAAAATGAACAAAAACAACAGGAGGATGTTGTTTGGAACAAAATAAAAATGAACAAAAACAATAGGAGGAGCTGTTCATGGAGCAGCTGCCTTAAAAATCCTGATCTGGATTGCTTGGTGCAGTCCTAGGACTGCCCATAAACTTGGATTGGACAATTACAGGTGTTTAGTAAGGATATAAAGATGGGGCATTTTGGATTAAAGTGCCCATACGTTCCATAATTTTTAAATTTACTTCTGTTTTCCTCCCAACTCTGGACCAAATGCGATCCCAGGCCGCTGGGGGTGGAGCAGGATGATGGAGAGCACAGTCCTGCTGACTCAGCAGCTGCCAACAGGCAGCAGGGCAGCCCTTCCAGGTAAGGGCTGCTCTGCCATAAAAGTGGCCTGGGGACTTTCCTGGCACACTTCTTCATTCCTTTATGCTGTCAAAGTGACTTAAAGGTTGTGCAGTGTTATGGAACTACAGCACAGCCCTTTGGGGGACACACAGTGGGTCTGAAGGGGCCATAACAACCAGCCAGGAAAATTTATTTGGATCAACGAAAGAAAAATTAATTCCTCCCTCTTCTCTAGGTAGGAGAATAGACTACAGTTCCTGTAATGTTCAAGGTCTGCATTTCCTGCCAATATTCTGTATTCTTATAGATCTTAATAATTTCTGGAGCAATTATAATTACTGTATCAGTACAAATATACACAATATTTTTAACTACAGCTGTTGTTTGAGGAATAGTATCACCAGGTCCTCAAGAACTGACCTTCAAGGCACTGTTTATGAATAACTTGTTGTTTTATTCCCACTAATCTAAATAGCTCTCTACCTCAGTGGAATCTAGCAGAAATCCATAAATTAGTTCTCTGATATTTTTATCAAACACTGTTCTCATCATTTATCACCAGGACAGTCTATCAGAAACAGCAGCAGTCTGAAAACCTGTTTAATCAAAGCAATCTTCTGTCTTAACTAACATTTGCAAGCAATTATTAAGTGCTTTGGAACTCATGTGAACATCTGGTCCCAAAAGTGACAAACAGGATTCTGGGGTTTTTTAGCTCCTCTGCTCTGAATTTGTACTATTAAAGAAAATAAAAATAACAAGGACTGAAGAAAAACCCCAAATAAACAAAAAGCCCAAAACCAAAACTACTTTTAAAGCAGAGGAAATCAATAAGCTTAAATGAGTCAACAGATTCCTGCCTGAGCCTCTCTCAAAGGCCTTAGAACAGAACAGAAATAAAAAAAGAAATAATATAGAAAATATAAGAAGTTTTAAAGTCATCACAACAAGCCAGAATACCCAGGAGGGTCAATTTCATCATCTTCAAACTGTTACTATACCACTCCCACTAAATGTTGTTAATTTAAGCAGTGGTTTAAAACAGTGCAAATTAACACTGCTACTTAGAGGAAAATGAAAAATCCATGCTCAGTTGTGCACCAAATTCATGAATAACCCATTACTTCAGGAAGGAGGGGACAAACACCATCTTGGTAAATACACATTCACATTATGTGCATGGCATTGCACACTTTTCCAATGACTGATTCCAAACAAAATACATTCAAAATAGGAAAAAAAGGAACATGCTTAACTCAAAGTACTCATTACACAAACAGCTCATGGGATTTAAATGCTTAGAACTCGGGACAGGGGCCAGGTATTTTCTATTTATCAAACTTTTCCAAAAGTAGTCTTCAAAACATAACCCCTGACAAGAGGTGCAGGTGACCATAGAGTTCATAAATTCACATAGAACAGCATTACTTATATAACCAGAGCAGGACTTTGGATAAAGGCTGCAGCAGAGTGCTGTGCATAAATTTCAGAGCCCTTCTCATCTGCAAATCCTCAGGAAACACAGTCCCTGTCTCTACAGAGCCATGACAGGGCCCAGCTCCATTTGACAGAAGGGAAAATGTAGTTCTCCATATCCAGCACTCTGCTTACCAACAGTCAAAAAGCTAAAGCTTTCAAATTTCAAATTAGTAAATTTCAAATTACTAATTTCTTCCCACGCTGCCAACAGTGAAGGTCTATAAGGTACATTTCTGGTAAGTGTCATTGCTACCAGACGTGAGCTCAGTGCTGTGTCTGTTTTACAGAGGGAGGAGTCTGGCATCATTAGGATTTGATTATTTACACTCCTCCAGCAGACTTCACATGAAATAAAACCAACATTAAGAGTAAGCCCCTGACATCTCTCCTGGTTTATTTTTCTAATAAATTTCAACACTCATAGCTATCTAAATATCTATGAGATATTTCTGTGGCCCCATCAGAACAGCAACTGAATGAATCACGGTCTCCACTCCCTCAAATTACAACCACTTATTTTTAAGATGTATAGGAAGACCATGGGAAGAAAAGACAGGATTTTCTCAATATAACTCCCCAAGGTAGTAATGAATTATCCTGAACAGAAAGGATTATTTCCCTTACATCAGACTCATGACAGACATGCAAATATCTAAAAGGATTTTCAAAAGGAACTGGAAGCAAATGTCCAAGAAACCCATTTCCATCACACTCTTTTTACCTTCAAAACCGTTCTCCGCTGTCTTTGCTCAGAGAAGAAAAAGGCACCTTAAAAGCCTGAGCAAGAACTAGACTGCAAGTAAGGAAGCATATGATTAATTCAAATTATAAGAACGGCAATAATGGTGCTACTACAGCTCTGCAAAGAGGGTGTATTGCTTCTGACTTTATAGAGCCTGAATTTCAATTACACAGGAGGAAATTGTTTCATCCATATAAGTCATATCTCCTAATGGTTGGCTATTTGACTTATGTTACTACTTTTATTATGTTGCACATGTTAATGTGGATATTAGCCCATTGGGTAAGGCAATTGGGTAAGCTCAAACACGTTAGGCATTCTGCAAATAGTGCTGTTTAGGAGACTCTTCACTCCTGAAGGCGGCTAAAAGTAAGGTAAGGTCAGACTGTGGTCTAAAACATGTTACACCATACCAAAAGCTTTCCAGAGTCACACACTGCACCCAGATCTCCTTTTGCTAGGACAGTAGCTTAAGAAGGTACAGACACTCTCCAGAAAGTCATCCTTCTTTTTGGAATACCGTCTATAAAAGGGCAGAGGAAGCTCGACAACTGGAAACTGAACTTCCTCCCTTTGCAAGGGCTCTCCTTACCTCAGCAAATGTGCATGATTTGACAAAAATCAGAGGAATTACTGTATTTTAGCTATTTTACACTTGTTTTGAAAGAAAATGGTTTAAGATCAGCAACCAGCACCACTTCCTGGAACCCCCAAAATTATGAAGCCATCAGATGCAAAACAAAAATATTAATTGATATTTTTTCCACAAATGTTGCCAGACACAAAACTAATTACAGGCCCAGCAGCAATATTAGTCCTAAAAATATCTGTGTAACCACAGCTGGCATCTGTTTCGGGTCAGTACTGAAAGCAGGAACATGGCAGTGCATTAGATGCAAACATTTTGAAATTCTTTTTTGCATACTCACATTAACTTCCAACATTCTTCCATGAAATCAGCAGTTTACAATAATTACTGTCTCTAACTGTAGGGGTTTTTTACCTCTCAGCTCTCATGTAAATCAAGTGGCCTCCATTTCACATCATTTGGTTAAAAGTTACATCTCTGGGCTGTGATCAAGCAATTACTTAACAATGCACAAATAGTTTCCTAAATCCAAATAGAAGATATATAATCGGAGATGGCTAAATAATCCAAGAGAAATCAAAGGAACTTTATTATCTTCAAAATTATCTGCCATCTGCTACAACTCCCCTCCTTTCCTACACATTTTAAGTAGGGTTCGTTTCACAGCAGGAAGAATGAAAAATATATAT
>WAAG01048494.1:158160-184085 GCA_013390105.1 Tichodroma muraria | reverse complement strand
CATTCTGGGATTCCATGATAATTAGAGCAATCTTGGGAGCTGCCATTCCCAATTACCGATCACACCAAGAGGCCACTCAGCAGGGCAGAGGGGGAAATCTGTTTGTGGATGTCACTTTAGGGAAAGAAGAAAACAACTGCAGGATTTAACTGCTCAGCAAGAACTGGCTGGGTTCTGAGTGAGATCTCAGGTGATCAAACCTAGCTCAAACTGCAAGAGAAGAGGTGAGGGGAGGGACAGAAGGGCCAGGTGGCAACACAGCTCGACTCACGTGCTGAAATGCTGCCAAAGGCACCCAGATCAGCCTCATCTGCTTTGTTTCTGCTGTATCCAAGGACTGACAGGACCATGCATCATCAGATAAGTTACTTTCACTTGTAATTGCTGCATTAGAATCTGTATGGTGAGTCAAGGCTGCGGCTCAGCAGTGGAGAGTGGAGCTGATGCCCTGCTCAGCTTTCTGTGTAAGGTGACAATAACTGAAAAGCCTGTGAGGAAGGATCTCTACAGACCAACTTGTTCAACATTAACTGCTCACTCACAGCTCTCTGCATTTCCCAGGAGTTCCTCTGGTGCCCCTCAGCTTTTCCACTGCTTTTGGAACAAGTGCTACTCACAGTGTGCTGAGTTTTCTTCCCACTCTTCAAGAAGTCTACCAGTTTTAATTATAAGCATGATAGCCAACTGCTTCCCTAAAGATGGAGCATCCTCATTATTTCTTCAAGCCCTACTTCTAAATATAAGGATTGAAAACACTTATGGCTAAGAAAAAATAAAGCTACTTCATCTAAAATAAAATCAACTAGAGGGACTGCTATGAAGCAGTTTTATTGGAAGAATTGCATAGTCGCTAATTCAAGAATTTGAAATTCTCTTCTGAATCTGAGGACAGAAAAGCAAGATCCTTATATCTAAAAAGCAAATCAGATCAATTTGGTTTCACCTTTAGCCAAATGCCACACGCCTGACACCCACAATTTCACTCCTGCTCAGCGGGTCTGACTAAGGAGTGAAGGTTAAATTTTGCCTGGAGGAAAACAGATCAATCTCTAGCGAGATGGATCATAATCAGTTTCCATCACCCAGCATGGGACTCATCCTCTTGTCACTGCTGTTATTAGTTTGGTGGGGCTCTTTTTGAGGGCGAGTGTGGGTGGGTGGCAACAACACATCTGAAACCCCACAGGTTGCTCAGTCATTCCTGCTGCTGAGGGGATGCCAAGAGCCTGGAATGCCAGAAAGCCTGGAATGCCAGAAAGCCCATTCCAACGCCTACACCTGCAACCAGGCTGCACTTCATCGGGCCTGGGTGATTATTTTCACTTTAGCTGCAATACAGACAGGAAATGTTGACACTGACAGAGAAGAGATGGTTTACATAACAGTCGTGCTTTCTCCCAGTTTCCTTTCACCCCTTACATGACACTGCTGCTCCACTCTAATCCCTTGTTCAAACATGCAATTAAAGAGCAGCCACACCCTTGCCAGCTCTTCCTTAGTAAGCATCATCTCAGGAGAGCAATTACAACCACTCGGGGAATTTACTTGCAGGGTTTGGAATCACTGTGTGTGTGTTTTCACTTTTCTCAGTCTGTTTTCCGAGAAATTCTCTGCTCTGGAGAAGTCAATGTCTCTGCCTACGAATGTTCTGATGGGGCATCTCCAGCCTGATGTAAATCATTGGGCCTGACATTCAGTCCTGAATCCCTTAGTAAAACTATCAGGGACTGTACATTGACAGTTCAGTATCACACTTCAACCAAGCTGCTTTGGGAAGTGAAAAGGAATCAGCAAAACCTAAGGAACACTAAATCTAGCCCAAAGCAGACCAAAATATGGAATTACCACTGGCCAGCAGTTTAACACACAGAGAAAACCCTCCAGCAGAACACCTGGCACAGCGCTGAAACTAAGAAAATACAAGACAGAATTATCCAGCTTCTAATCTGGCCAGGAGACAGCATCCATTGGTTTCAGACAGCAGAAAGGAATCCTAATAGGACAACATTTTACAGCAGAAAATTGGGCATACAGGAGCAAATTTGGGCATTGGCCTCAAATTACCAGATAAAATATTTAGTCCTTACCCTCACAGTGATAACTACTCTGTAATAATTTTCTTCAACAACCTAGTCAGCACTTCCTCAGTGCTCCTTGAGTTTTCCTCCTTGTCCTTCCAGATTTCAAATACCAAATACTTCCCAAGGGAATCAGAAATTCATAGCTTTTGGAGGGTTTCCCTAAGCTCTCTGAGACATGAAGAGGAACAATGAAGCTGCCAAGTTTTATTGTGCACCTTTGCTGTCTGAATGATGGGAACTACAATCTGACAATTAAAGCAGCTGGGATGGTGTAGGAAGTTATTCTGTTGTGTTTCTGACAAACTGTTCTGGAAAAATTTTTCTTGTTTTACACCATAAGAAAAATAAAAACAATCCAAAACTGCTCATGTCTACGTGAGTGAAATGGATTTCTGCTTTAAATGCAAATGGCTTTCTCTTTTGAAGCATTGCTTAGGCACACATGGTTTTTAAATAGAATATTGCCAGCAGTTCCTGCACAAACCCCACCAGACCCACTCTGCAAAGTGGTGCTCGGCTCCAGCTCCTGTGTGAAGGCTCCTTCTGCCTGGAAAAGGCAAGCCTGTACTGAGCACGCTGACTCACAGATTGCCTCTTTTTTTATCGGCCCTATTTCCATAATCCAGCACACAGAGTGGGCCCTGTCAGGCATTTAGCAAGATCTTGCCCTCAGGGTTGTGATCCAGCGGTGATGGGTGCAGGAGTGACTCACCAGCAGGAAAGCTCTGCAGCCTCAGCCCAGGTGATACCTTCAGCCTGGGATGAACAGGGCGCAGATGCTCGTGGCACCTCTGTGCAAAACACATCTGCTGTTGTTACTGATCAGATGTGTCCTCTGGGGATTTTGTTCCGTTTCCCTTTTTCCTCTTGAATCATTGGATTTGGTTACATTCCAGTTCTACTGCACGGAGTCCAAGTCTGAGAACAAATTAAGCTGTGGCAGGAAGGAAGGAGTGTGCACAATCCCAATTCCCTGGTGACAGGTCTATTAAGCAATAAATAACTAGCCTTTTATTACAGGTTCTAATTAGAACAGGGCTTGTCTGATTTAGGAGCTAAACTGAGCACTCATTCCAAAATTTGGTTTGATCTGTTGCAGTGACATTCAAGTTCTATTTGTTTTCTTTCTCGGCTGATGATGCACAGGAAAAGAGGGAAAGGAAAAGTCTTCGTGTCACCAGCTGCAAAGGATTGCTTTGGTTCTAGGGTCTTTACAGAGACTGAACCCAAATTTCTAAAAGTATGTGCATTCCAAGCCTTTAGACACCATGAGTTGACATTTTAAGTGGGGTGGAATATGCTGGACATAGGAAGGAGCTGCTCAAAAGGGAAATACAAGAGAGGGTGCTCAATTTGCTAGACAATGTCCACTACATCAAACCTATAAATGTAAAACCCGAGTTTTTATTTTGTTTTCTCACACAAGGTCCAGAATATTTTTCAGAAAGTCATGGAAAACATTTTCCTATTAAGGTAGTAAAAAACAAAGCAGACAGATTTTGCACAAATTTTTTAAAAGCTTTTACGTCACTGACAACAATTATAAGAAATTTTTAGCCACAAATGTTGTTTAGCAAACAATAAAACTGGAGGCTTTGTTAAAAATATTCTGAATTAGAACAGCTGTAATGAGCTAAAATGAAGAAGTGAAGGTGATCAGAATGCAAATTGTGTGAATAGTCCCTTGTCCTCCATTAACTTTTCAAGACTATAAATCAGAACAGACAAGAAGAGCAAACAAGAGGTTTTGGAATCATATCCATAAATTTAGATGATTAGTAGCACAGGAAAAGCAGTATCTAATGGGAAAGTGCTGTTCTAAACTGGGACTGTTTACTGGGGAATGATGGAAGCCCAGTCCTCTTGTTCTAGGAAGTCAAGAGTTCTTGAAGTTCCCTTTCAAAGCGCGCTCCCAAAGCAGATCCCTGAAGCCAAAGACAACAAACTTGGCCAGGGTTATTGTCAGATTGAAGCAAACAACTCAGCTGTGTGACTGCAGCGAGTTGTGAGCCCAGACAGATCAGTCAGGCACCACCACCATCCCCAAAACCATCCCCACCAGGCAGCTCCTGCAGCGTTGTCTGCCAGCCGCAGGGGCAGAACTGCCACACACAGCTCTGCCACTGAACTGCAGAAATTCTTTTTGCCACAAGGCCAGGGGCTGATGCAGAAAAGCCACGTCTAACTCACAGCATCTTCTTGCTCCACCCTGGCCACGTCAGCACAGTGACCTACACAGAATGCAGCTCATTATGCATTGAAGGGATTGATATAATTAGTGACTAATTGCTGAAGTGGGAAAGAGAAAAAACCCCAAACATTTGGGTTTCATGCTCTTGACAACCTTCTCTTGGAGTTTTCACGATTCCTCCGTGTTGCTGCAGTAAGAGAGAGCTCAGAGGCAGGAGAATGGTGGCAATAAAGCTTCTGGGAGAAGTTAAAGGCTTTCTGCTGTGTCCTGAGTGGAACCAGTTACTCTGATTGCAGTTTCTACAGCCAGCACAGGGAGGAGAGTGGAACTGTGAAAATTGAGGCCACACATTCCAGGAGTAGCAGGTCCTGTATAAGCTCAGCACTGCTGACAAATACCCATTTTCACATCATCATGGAATCAGGGAATGGTTTGGGTTGGAAGGCACCTTAAGGCCCATCCCATCCCACCCCTGCCATGGGCAGGGACACCTCCCACTACCCCAGCTTACACCAAGCCCTGTCCAGCATGGCCTTGGACACTGCCAGGGATCCAGGGGCAGCCACAACTTCTCTGGAAAATCCATTCCAGCCTCTCAAAGGGAAGAATAGCTTCCCAACATCTGATCTAAACCTACTCTCTGTCGCTTTAGAGTCATCCAATTAAGTTACATCAAGAGATTTTTCTTTCTGAAATTGCGAGACGGCCTCCCCAGCACCTCAATATAACCAACCAAAAAACTTTCACTTGAAATACTAAATTGCTTCTATTTCACCAATGTATTGAAGGCATTACAGATCCTTGTTTTCTGATTTGCTTAAAAATAGCCAGACATTTATTTAGAGAATTTAAGATACAGATTATCTTATCTACAACGGATTTGGGACAAATTGAAAAAAAAATATTTATTTCATCTTCCCTAAACTCAGATCACCTTCAGCTTTATCAGGCTTCTTAGACATTGTCTAATGAGAGTGAACAGATGATTCATTTGGTGATTAATAACTCCCAATACAGCTGTCAGCAGCAGCAAGGCTTAAACCCCGACTTCGGAACATCAAAGCCATGCAAGGGCAAACAGGGAGAATCAAATTAATAACTGAGATTTTTGCAAACGGGATCTGCTCTGGCTCCTTCAGCACTGGGCTGAGTAATGATGTTGATTGTATTAGTTTATTCTTAATGTTCATAACAACTCATCATTCTTCAGACAGAGTATACAGCACTTATCTTCCCATCCATCAACCAGCCCTGGGTTTGTGTTAACCAGTTGTAACAGGACCTTGTGTTTGAGCATCAAAGGTGATTCAACAAACATTTCACTCTGTCACTTTCTCAGCATCGCCCAGTTTCTGCTTTGGTTTAGCCAATTTTCTCCATCCCATTCTCATTTCTCTTTTATTTTCATGGACTATTTTTTTTTTTTGGCTCAGGATCCTGCTTATTAATATTGTTTTTAAAGTGCTCCTCAATAGCAGCAGCTCTCGTTCTATTTTTCCTATTTTTTGCAATATATTTCACTTACCTGCTTTGCACCTCGTGCCATAAACCCTCATTTGTTTCTCAAATTGTCACCCAGGAGATGCTGTGACTCGCCCCAAGCAGGTGACCATGCACAGGGTGGGTGCTCCATCAATCTGATCCTTCAAACCAGGTTTTATTCCTTCCCAAAGGGCCTTCCCTGTCAAAACCCTAAAGTGAAATGGCAGCTGGAGGCAGGAGCACCCCGGCCAGTTTTAGTGCTTTTGATGAAGTGGTGGCTGGGGGAGCAAAGACATTTTACCCTGCAGAACAGGCTGCAACAGCATCAGTGCTCCTGCCAGGCTGCCTCCCTCTTCCCTGACACAGCCTCTGTCACCCAGCTGCCTCCTCTCAGGTAAGTATTAAATGCTCTGTTTTTCAGCTCAAGCATCAGTTACAGCTGGAGGTAAACCCATCCCTCCAGAGGATTCAGAGCAACCCATGGAAATAATCAATTTCTTGGCCCTTTGCCCTGGATGTGTGAGAGCCCTGCAGTCCTCTCCACTGGAAAACTGCTAAAGAGAGCTCTCTGCAAGGCTGGGCCTTTGCAGACACCTGGGAAATGTGAACAAGTTCCTACAGAGGAACTGAACAATGTTTTATTTATTCAATTACTTATTTGAGGCAGGACTGAAAATGAGCAAAACCACATGCACTTATGGCATTTATTTTATGTTTCACATTTCCCTGGCAGTCTCTGTGTAGGTACCACATCTCAAGCATCATTGTAAAGCCCTAAAACACCCTTTCAAAGAAAAAGTACATTTTTGAAAAGGCTTTTTGTTGATTTATTGAGGGGTTTTGTTTGTTTGTTTGTTTATTGATTAAATAAAGCAGCCACAAGGATAAAAAAAGTTTCTGGGCTGACTCCAGTTGCTTTCCTGGCTTTTTTCCAGTGATGTTCAAATCAGGGGTTGTTCAAACTAGGAAACAGTAGTTTTGCCATTTACTCATACAAAAACTTGGGAGCTCTGGTATTTTTTTAGTACACATTGCTAACAGGGTTCAAGAGTACCCTCTCCTCTGTCATGTGGCTCTGGCTGTGCATAAACATTGCTTTGACCAATAGGGGCAAAATTAGATACTTCCCAGAATGATTTGTTGCATTCTCACGACAGTTGCGATCCCAGACTGGATTAGATCCAGTGGGAAAATGTTTAGAGAAAGTCCTGCAGCAAAGAACACTCCTGAGAGATGTGTCTGTGGTCTGCCCAGGACAGAAGGCAAGGTTGCAGCCAGGCCTGGAGAAATGTGCTACAGGGAGGTGTCTCGGAGTGCTCTGCCTGTTCATAGGGAGCAAAAAAACTGGAGCATCCAGCAAATGTGCAACCACGTTCATGTCCTTCCCTGGGAGGGTGGGCAGGCCCTGGCACAGGGTGCCCAGAGCAGCTGGGGCTGCCCCTGGATCCCTGGAAGTGTCCAAGGCCAAGCTGGAGCAACCTGGTCTATGGAAGGTGTTGGGGTTGGAACTGGATGAGCTTTAAGGTTCCTTGATGCCTTGGGGTTTAGCTTTTATGTTTTTCAGACTCTCTGCTGCTTGATATGTAAGTGTGAAACTTCATGTTAGGTGTTAGTAAGTTCTCTTCCCAGGGTAGGTGGACAAAATAATCCCTTCCCAGCTAGAGAATCAAGGACAACCCTTACCCAAAACCCATCAACAATGGCGAAGGGAGGGGGGCAAGCCAGGGGGCTGAGACTTCATAACCTGAAGCTGTGGTTGGACAATTAACCCCAATACGTAGATGAACCAAAACTTATAAAAGTGTAAAAACTCGTGACTGGGATCTGTCTTGGATTCATCCTGGGGGGAGACCTGGCCAGGCTCTAGTGCTGCCCAAGGTGTATCCTTTTGGGGCCTTTCAATAAATACCTATTTAGTTCATTTATCTCTGTCTACTCTCTGTTCCAGATCAGCCTCTCAAGGCATCACCCTCCCAACCCAAACCACTTTGGAATTCTAAGATCTCCAATACCAACCATTTGGTTGAGCCCGTATTACCTAAACGTCATGAAATGGAAACCAAGGAGAATTATGAGGAGATCAGAAAAGGAAGGTATCACTCAATCCTCCCTTCAAACACTCTCTCCTGACCCACTAGATCTTAGGTTTCAAGAGCTTTAGGAAATATTTAGCTAAAGACTACTCCTAATTCAGTGGTCCAGCAGGGGAGATAAGCATATTGGGACTGAGAAAGTGCAAATTCAGCATGAAATTGGAAGCAGGAACATGGTCTTAGCACCTCCACTGTGCTGCACCAGCCAGAGCTTAACCAGCCTCTGAGGCCTTAAAAACTTAAGCCCCTACTCATTTCTCCTCATCAACTACTTTAGAGCAACATTTCCTAACAGTTGCTTGGATTTTTTTTCTCCTTCCTACTGGTTTCCTCTTTCTTTTTCTGTGAGAGTTGTTTGGACTCGTTCAGTTTGCAGATTCTACTCAAGGCTGTGCTTCTCATTCAAAATGTTTCTACTCTCAAAGGCATTTTTGTCTTTGCCTTCACTTTGAATGAAGACTGTGCAAGCTGCACAGCCTTGCCTTTTTAGCCCCTTCAAATGAGTTTTATTAATTTTTGTTCCCCACTGCTCCAGCAGATTGCTCTGAATACTTTCTGCACTCATCCACACAACACCAAAATAGTGAATTATGCCCAGAAATCTGACACACACATTGTTAGAAGTTCATTAAACCTTCATTCCTGCAGTCATATTGTGACAGCATGCTTAGGAATACATTTCCTGACTCAGGTGACACCATTACTCAGTTTTTCCTACTGTCTTTGACTGCTGGAATATTACCTAAAGCTGTTGAGAAGACAGAAGAGGTGAGAAATTGAAATCATCTGGATACAGCTTCTTGTCTGCCACAGCTGACAGGTAACATTACAAGAACTAATTCACTGTTGTTGTTAAATTCCTGTTACTTTCATTCACATCTTTGCTGTGAAGGCACAGAAGATCCTTTGTCAAGCAGGCAAAGCAAATCAACAGCAAAAGATAAACAGAATACCTAGGGATGACTTGGTAGTGCTTCAACTGTACTTCCTCCATTTTATGTTTTTTCTTCATGTTTAAATTGCCTTCCTCTCTAAGCCAGAGGTCAAAGTGAAATTTCTTTTATTTATTTTCCCAGTGTGATGGAAGCAGCAGAACGTGGTGGTGCTCCTCTGTAACAACTCTGACACTGCAGACAGAGGCTCAGGCTCCAGCTGAGGGGTGTTTCAGAGCAGTAATAGGGGAAAGCTGAGCCCACTGCTCTCATCCTGGGAATTGTGGTGCCTTTGGGACAGTCTGGTCCCCGAAAGAGGGGGAAAACGTCAAGGTTTATTTTATCAGGGTAGGAAAAGAAAATAGGAAAAAAACAAAGACAAGAAATACAGGACCCCTGAGCCAACAGAAGCAAACCCAAACCCTTCTTAACTTCACAGAAGCAGCTGCTTTTAGCACCTAAACAGCACCTAAATTACTTTCTGCAGTAATTTGGTATTACTGCAAAAGTATCGGTTGTTTTGTTTAGACTCTCCTTTATAAATGTAAAACACTGAGGGAGCTAGGAATGAGCAAGGAATCAAATAAACATTTCAGCCTCCTGTACTGGTGCTCACCACCCAAACTGCCAGCCCTGCAAGGAGCTTGAGGACACACCAGTGTTACCAGGAGTCTGGAAAACCACATCTAGGAAAGATGCACTTCAGTGGTGGAAGGTTCAGCAGTTCACTCCCATCCTAATTTTGCAGAAGGACACAGCAATGTACATTCAAACAAAGCTGCTGTAGCAGGAGGCAAAGTGCTACAGGAATCAACTGAGAGCCATGGACAGACCTGCCCTCTCCATGCTCCCTGCCATGGCTGGAATAAACAGAATTTATTGTTGCAACCATCCCTCATCATGGGCTGCCTATATCCTGTACCATTACCAGCACAGTCCATAGGCCTTGCATCCCTCTTTCCCCTCCCTAAACTTTTAGCCATCCTATAATTTATAAATAACATTTAAGTTCATGTTTCAAAAGCATGCAGGCCCTTGGCCTCTATAAAATCTCCAAGAAATCACCTTTACTTCCCACAATGTAGATCCAGAGCATCCAAAGTCTGTTTGCTTGTTATATTAATAGAATTCAGAAAATTGCTCTACAACATTCCTAAAAGAGAGAATCAGCCAAAGTTAGACTTGGCATCTGCACAAGTCTCAGTTATTTTTTGGAATACTTTGACAACACTCTTATGTTATTGTCTCCGGGTTCATTTTTCTGTTCATGTATTCCCCAAAGAAGGAAAGAATGGTATTCCTGTTCTCTGAATAAGGACACATCTTGCTTGTCAGAGAATTTAATTATTTATTTTCACTTCTTCTTCTTGAATTGTTGGGTCTTCAGATCAGGAGGTTTCAGGTCCTTCTAAATCTTGCTCTTCAGAGAAAGTCATCCTAACTGCCTCAAATAAGGAAACAAGAACAGAATTTTACCTGCAGAGCAGACACCTTCAATTACGGTCCTTTCAGCTGGTTACTGCAGGGAGAGCCTTTGGAGAGCACTGAAAACCCATTAGGTTCCTGATTTAATCTGATTTTATCTGATTTAATAACATAGAAAACCTGAGCTACTCAGTGCTGGCACAAGCACTGTGGCAAAGCCCCAGCTCCACAGGCTCCACTTGGCTTCACCTGGGTGCACCTAGGGACAAAATAAAGGTGTAGGACAAACGAGATGATTCCTCCAAAGCTGCTTCTGAAGGAACCCTGCAGTCAATTGAGAACATTTTCATTTTCTTTTTTCCATTTGATCTCCTCAGCAACATATTTTTCATATTATTCCTCACATTTTACTTCCATCTGGTTTCAGCTTTTGATTAGAAACTTGGAAGCTCAGCCTTAACAGCTCAGTGCAGAGACCTGAGCTGCTTCCAGCCATATTCCTTCTTGGAGGATCTTAACTCAGCCGTATGGTTCTTTTTACTGAGGCTGTATCCTCAGTAAATAATTTGCAACTCTTGGAAAGAGCAAAAACTCTTGCAAACAGAGGAGGGGTTTGTTATCCTGGAAGAAACAAAATCTGCAAGACAGATGATACTGATTGAAAAATATTTGCTATGCAAAGTGGCATTTATAGTGAAGCTGCAAATTGCCAGGTTTATCAGACAGGACTCAATACACTTTTAAATGTTAGTTGACATCTCATCAGCAATGCAGGGCCAAGAGTACCCTGATATCTGAACTCAGCCCAGAATTCATTTCA
Source organism: Tichodroma muraria (assembly GCA_013390105.1). Classification (NCBI taxonomy): domain Eukaryota; kingdom Metazoa; phylum Chordata; class Aves; order Passeriformes; family Sittidae; genus Tichodroma; species Tichodroma muraria. The sequence goes on along the minus strand of WAAG01048494.1, from coordinate 173,061 downwards.
GCCACCAAAAATAGATGCTGAAGTTACTGCTCAGAAAAAAATAAATTAATTAATTAAATGTTCAGTAATAAGTATTGATTGTAATGATGGGGTCATAAAATTGTAGAATGACAATGGTTTGGGTTGGAAGGGAACTTAAAGCTCATCCAGTTCCACCCCTGCCATGGGCAGGAACAACTTCCACTGTCCCAGGATGCTCCAAGCCCCGTCCAGCCTGGCCTTGGGCACTGCCAGGGATCCAGGGGCAGCCACAGCTGCTCTGGGCACCCTGTGCCAGGGCCTCCCCACCCTCACAGGGAACAATTCCTTCCTAACACCTGATCTAAACCCACTCTATCCATGTCCTCCTCCCCTGTGCAGGATCAGGAGAAGCTGGCACTTATAAGGGCAGGAAAGGTTGGTGGATGGTCCCATTTTTACACTAAAGAAATAGTTTCTACCTTAAAACCTTTAAAAGATCCTAAGTCAGAACAAATCTGTGTCTCCCCAAGTGTTTGCAACAGGACACGACTGACACAGGCACAGAAACACCCAGGAGATGTGGGTGGAAAGAAGAAAGATTTGGGAATGGTGATCCTCCCACACCACCTCAATTCCAGCAGAAATGCTTAATTCTCAGGGACCTGTGAAAGTCACAGAAGAAAGCCAGATATAGGCCAGCATCAGAGGCACCAGAAATCCTGTGATTTCCAACAGCTTTTGAGCAGCACCAGCAATTTCCCAAGGCATCCTGAATCACCACAAGCATCCATGAGAAGTTACCTATCTGGCCTGCAAGTGCAGGGGACAGCTGGAAAAAAGACATTCAGCTACTGACTGTAAGAATCAAGGAAATGAGTTTAGACTTCCCCCATTTCTGAGCAATCAAACAGGACAGCCAAAGAAAAACAGAAAGCAGGATTCTAATCACAAAGCTACAAAGGAGCAAGTTTACAGATTCATCCAGCTTTTGTCACTTGGATTTTTTTTCCCTTACATTCTAAGTTTTTTCCTACATTCTGATACCACCTCATCTGGGCTGTGCTTTTATATTATTCTTTGGAGTATTTGCAGAGTTCACAGTGAAGACTTGAGACATATGTAGGACATATGCAGGAGATATCCTGGAATGATCTCATGTTTACAGCTCCAAGAGGGATCAGAGAATTGAAAGCTGGTCTGGGTTGTCCCCTAGTGGTCCTCACCTTTCCTGGGGAGCAGAAGCCCACAGGGGCTGTGAGTGCTGATTGTCATGGTCACCCCCAAACTGGGACCTGTCCACATTAACCAGGGGTTGTCTCCTTCCCTGCTGCATTTTCTTCTCAGCTCGCAGCATCTCCCAAATTCCTCACTGCAGACCTTACCTGGCCATTTCCTCCCAATGCTGCCCCTGTGATGATGATTATTCCTACACAAATCCATCATCTATGCTATGATTAAGTCACAGCTACTCTTTTAGAGGTTTTCCCCAATCTGACATTTGTAACTCAAGTTTTGTCCTCCCCCATTCTGGCAGCATTTTACAGCTTTGTTGTCGTTCATAAATTCCTGACAGAGTTCCCATTACATTATCCAGGTTATGTAAAAGGAAATATTGACCAGCACAACATCACCCAACTTTACCTGAAAGGCACCAAGAAGCACAGGGAACTGGTGCATGTTATATTACCAAAAACATCCAAGGAAAAGGACTGACTTCCAGAAAATTCTCACAGATCTTTATATACATTTATCTTGTTTTCTTCAGCCACACATCTCAGAGAAACCAGTCCATATCTAAAATCCTAAATGCTGCTTTTTCAGTAACAGGTCAAAATTCTGAGTCCAGATCTGTTGCCAACTCTGTCCATGCACTATTTTTAAAATTTACCTCTTGTCCAAATCAAGTCATATGGCATCACATGGGATTTCTTCCTGCATGTTTGTCCATGTTCAGAGCACAGTTTTGTAATTTAATTAGAAAGTTGACAGTTCCAGACATCCTAAATCTCTACGCAGTCATCTCCTCCGTGTTTGACCTCAGCAGCTGGAGGGGCTCCTATGCTTTTACCAAGAGCTTTGAACCCAGGGGAGAAGTTTCTGCTCTCGTTCCTTCCCTTCTGCCTAAATCATCCTCCAGCTCCCTGTGCATTCCAGCAGTTTGGGTCAGACTCACACTTAGTGTCCATCGTTCTGTTATTCTTCCTCACTTGTCTTTTCCTTTCCATATTCTGAGTCCTCTCTGATGCAATTTCAGCTGTTTTGCTAAGAAAGCTCCTGTCAGGCCACACATGCAGCAGCACAGGAAGCCCAGAAGGAACCGTGGCATTAAGTGGCTTAAGTGCAATTAACTGAAGGATTGTCATGGAAACAATCCTTTTTAAGCTAAAGAACAAAGTCATTAGCCTCAGAATTTCACTAAACTTTCATTTCTGTTCTCTATTCCACCCAAAAACATTCGGGAAGGAGGGAGTTCACCAGAAACTTCAAGTCACGGTATTTGCTTAAAAAAAACAACATGAAATTATTTTAATAACCCAAAACAACAAAATATATTTGCAAAACCTCCACTCCGTAGAAGGAAGGTAATTTCTTCTTATTCCAGGCATAAAAAGCTCCTCCTAGGGAGGTAAAATTTATTCAATTTTAAAGGATACACTCCTTTTAGACAGACAAGTTCCCCTATACACAGCACTGTTACCATTCAGGAGGTTACTACAGAATAATTCCTTTTATTACCCATGTGCTCTAAATTCTGATTATAACTAAACTGCAAAAAATCCCCATCAAGATACTTCAAAGAGGAGCTTTACAAAAATGATAAAAATTGGAGGATTTGGGTGCTCAGTGTTTCTAGTGCTGTGTTCTTATGCTGTAAATATCCAGGATATACACGGAAAGCATGGGAAGATTAGATCAATATGTCAGTAGTGAAAACCAGAGCTGTGTCTCCATCCACTCCATCAGTTTTGGCATTAATCTCATTAATAGGTCCCAAGCATAACCCAATAGTGCTCCAAAAAAGCAAAGCCAGCACGTGCCACAAGACATCCTCCCCCTCTCCTCATCCATGGAACATGGATAGAGGTGCTCCTGCCTCACTCTGTGCCTCCTTGCTCCTGGAGCCAGATCAAAAGAGTACATCTGGCATTCGAATGGAATGCAGAGAGGTCTGAGGTGGCTCCTGGATCCTGTGAGGGCTTGTCCAGCTCTCCCAAGGCTTTTTCCTCTGCACACAGCTTGGCCTCGCTGCAAGGACGTGCTGCACGTGTCAGCCTGTCAACAAACATGTCCTACCTCACTGCTGGGAGCAGGAAAACTCCCACTGGGCCTGGAAACTCGTGAGGAAACATGTACTGAGAGGCAGAAGTGGTAGGACAGCAATTCACCTGTAGTTTTTTTAAGAGTTGCTGCAGGTGGGGTCTCACAAGGGCACAGGAAGGGGAAAGATGAGAGGCTGAGGAACAGCAAACACAGGTCACAAAACTGGCCAGTGACTCCCTGTGACTGGGGGAGTGGGATCCACAAAAAATGGGTGTTCCACAGTACATACAAAGAGTCCATGTCCTTCATAAGAAACCTGACTTACCAGGAAGTCTGTAAATTGCCCAGAAATTTAATTGCAGCTCGTAGCTTTGTTTCAGCGATGACAGAGTGAAGCTGCTGCGAGCTGGAGTTTGGTTGTGCCTGTCAGGGCAAAAGGAGAATTGTTTGCAACTCAGCCGCTCCAGTGCCTCCTGCTTCAGAGGCAGCCAGTTCTCGAGCAGAGTTTGTTTTACAAACACATCATGGTCATGTGCAGGAAATGGATGTCAGTGGGGCTGCGCAGCAGCACCTGAGCCCGCCGGGCTCTGCACAGGCAGAGGAGGTGCCCAGGAGCTGCTCTGCCAGGGCTGGGCTTCAGGACTTTGAAACGTGGGGTCCAGCACCAAAGGTAGAGAGGCCTTGATCCCTGAGAGATCAGAGAACCATGGAATCATTCAGCTGGAAAAGCCTTTTAGGATTATCAAGACTGGCCATTCCCCCAGCACTGCTGTGTTCACCACTAACCCCTGTCCCAAGTGCCACATACACTTTGGAACACTTCCAGGGATGGAGGTTCCACCACTGCCCTGGGCAGCTGTGCCAGTTTCTGATCACTCTTTCAGTGAAAAAAATCTTCCCCAATATCCAGTCTAAACCTGGGCATTCCCTCTCCTCTTGTCCCCATTCCCTGGAGCAGAGCCTGACCCGCCCTGGCTGCCCCTCCTGTCAGGGAGTTGTGCAGAGCCAGAGGGTCCCTCCTGAGCCTCCTTTGCTCCAGCTAAACACACTCAAACTTCTGTGAGTGTTTTCCACATTTGGAACCAGATCAACACATTCATTTTTTTTAACCAAACCTCTGAAAGTGAGTTATAAGCAGTGAGGTCTTCACTACCTTCCTAGCCTTCAGTATTATGGGTACTTTACAGAAGGGCTGTCAAGTGCTGATGGTTCCATTCCCACAAAATCAATCATTTTAGGGCATCACACTCCAAATGGGGATAGGACAGGAGCAAGACCATTACAGTGGGAGCAAAGAGCAGCTCAGCTCTCCAGACATTTGCTCTGTTTGAGACTAGTTTTTCTTTGAAACTCCCAAAGTATCCCACGTTTCTGTGGTTGATCCATGTACAAAGACAAAACACTATTTCAATCAACCAGAAGTTTTTACATTATTTCCTCCTAATTGCTTACAGTAACTACAAGCAAAATTGAGATCTGGAAATTCACACCTATTCCCCCCCATTAGGCTGGCAGGGGAAATCACTGATTGTTCTACCTGCCTAATGCTGGTAAATCCTGATAATCCCCAATGTTCAGTTCAGTCCACTGCTGCTCCTGGATAAGCATCCTACTACTCTGACCTTTATCTACTCAAGAAGAAGCAGCTCAAGTGCCCTCTAGTGTGGTTTCTGAACATCCAGTCCATGCTTTTCCAAAGTTTTTGGTATGAAATGAGAGGGTTTGTCTTTGGTTTGAAGCATTTCTATAGATCCATAGAATTTCATGACTTAAGCCACTGTGAAAAACAGGTTGACTGCAAAATTGATGGTGATTTTGATTTTTTTATAAAATTGCTGAATGATAGTTATGGCTACTTTCACTTTACCTCCAAAATAGCAAAATTTACTCAACATGTCTGATATTTTCATGACCATTACATCTGCTTGTGGAGTGTTGCTGTTATTGGATTGTTTTTCTTGATATAAAAGGGTCTAGAGCATCACCATTCTACAAAAAAATTATGGTACTTCTATTTACTTTTCCAGTTTCTTATAAACCCAAACTTTTAATACATATTTATCAAAGTCGATTTTATTTTTCTACCTCCTGCATTTTAAGTGGCTCCAACAAACATTTCCTGAACTGCTCAAGCAATTCTTACAGCTCCGTTTGAATTACTTTCCTAGCTGATTCAACCCGAAGAAATTTGGCCCTTTTAAAGCTATTCACAGTCTGAATAATGAACGTGCTGAGATCATCTCAGAGCACATGTTTCTGGAAGCTTTCCTGGCTGGGCTGCACAGGCTTTGAAATAAGCTTCCTGTTTTAGCTAATTCTGATTTAGCTCCAGTCGTGTGCGCACCATGTGAGCGAACAGACTCAGGCACCAAATGGGTTTGTTTTTTACAGACTGAAGGTGGAAATGGGAAGAGCACAGGCTGGGGACTGATATTGTTTCAGACATCTTGCATAGTAGTGAAATCCTCAGAGCTGACTTGAAAGAAATGCCGGAGAAATAAATGCATGTTCTGGTAGCACCAATGGCCTGTCCACTTTATGGGCAGCCGCCAGTAAACGCCAAAGGAAACAGCTTGGGAATGTAAGGGTAGGAATAGGAGGAGCACATTCCCCATTTGGCCTGCTGGAATTCAGTGATGTTTGTTTTAAGAAGATCAGAAGAAGCAAATTCAGAGTGAGAATAATGGAAATAAGGGCAGGCTGAGCTCTGGGGTGATTTCAGTGGAAGAGTCCTGTCCCTTGGCTTGTGGTTACACAGATTGGAGAGCTGGAAACGGGCTCCTCCAATTCCCCTCTGTACTTCACAGTCAGGCACAAAATCTCCAATACCTTTCCCCGAATTTTTCCTAAACGCTTAATCCTACTCCACTCTTAACAGGCTTTTCTATTACTTCTTAGACCTGGGAAAATGTAGAAGTCTATTTAAAACACTGGCAAGTTCCCAAGCAGCAGCAGCAGCTGTGCTTAGATCGGCTCTCCCCGATGGAAATTTTCTCTTCTTGTACCCAAACAGCATCACACCACGATCACATTGATATATTTCCTTCAAGTGTTCCAGCCACAAGCAGAAAAGTAGCACTCATGTGAATGGGACAGAAATGAGATTCTACCATGATTGGAATGGGATCCATGTGAAATAGGAATTATCTCCTCGTACTGCCGTGATTTTCCTTTTCACACCTGAAAATATTTTTCTACACTGCGAATATTTTAACAATCCTGATGAGTGTTTCTTACAGGGGTTAATAGGAACTGGGGGAGGGGAGGAGGTTTATAAAACTCAGGTGAAATTTTCTGTAGTTAACATGCAAATAAATAGTGATTTTAAACATGGGTTGATTTGACTTAGCATGAAAATAGACATTTTGGTCTTAGTGGCAGGTTCTTGAGATAAACATCAGTCACTAGTAACATCTGATTTCAGTCTTGAAGTCAAAAGTACTTGACTTTTCTACCCAGATCCATGAACAGTTAAACACCTTTATGAGTTGCCAAATATGTCTGAATTAGTCTGAGTACATTTGCTCTGGAAGGACATTTTGTACCTCTCTAACATGCAGTTACTGATGCAAAGGCTTTGTATAAATAGCACAAGAATAGCTTTGGATACATCATTTTTAAAAGTTCCTCCTCTCCTCAGTTTCTCTGCTTTCTAGCAAATTTCCATGGAAAATGGAAAACTCAGCAGCATTTCTGTTTATTTGAGAAGAAACCATTCACCCAACAAAGGTCATTTTGGACCTTTCCCTTCTGTTTTGTCCTTGCAAGGAGTAAATTCTATTCCTTTAGAATAGAGTGAATTCTATTGGGATAGAATTCAGAAAAGCTCTTTGGACTCCTCAGTCATTGATTGGGATTCTGTCCTCAGGAGTTCATCTTGAAGGGATAATTTTACATTTAATCAGTGCTGAGGCTCTGGACCCCAAAGTTTCCCCAGCATTGATGGTGCATGTGAAGGAGCTGAGTTAAAACCATTGAATTCAAGGTGCAGCCCAGCAAAAAAACTTACTCCTGGAGTGAAGAGGAGGAGGAGCAGGAGAAAGGCACTGCTGCTGCCACTTTAACTCGAGCAGAGCCCTTGCCATCCTGTAGCCTGCAGGACAGATTGAATAGCAGAGAAATATTCCCAAAAAAATTAACAAAATGATTTATCGTAAACATGCTGGACTGATGATTTCTTTGAACAGAAACCAAAACTTCCCTCAGATAACTGAATGCTGTGTCCAAATATTCTTCTGAAACAACACAGGCAGAGTTTTTCTGTGCCAAGAGAAAATCACATTTCATAGTAAGGGTAGAGCTGGTGGTGCCCCAGACATAACAATAACCAAATGTTAATAATGATGAAGCTTTTGTACTCCATAGTTTTACTTGTCTGTTTGTTTTAAAAGCTGCCTTTCCTTACAGAAAGCCATCAATATTCAGAGAAATAGAAAAATAAATGGGCTTTCTAGGCTTCTTCAGTTCCTTTGATTTCTTTTGTTTAACCAACAAACAAATTTATATCCTTAAAGGCCATAAATGTGTTCAGTTTTCCCTTTGCCTTGTGTTTAAGGAAATATTTCTCTGTGACACCGAGCACCTGCTGCGGTTCATACATCACCTGCTGCTGCTGTCCTTACACTGAAACTTGAAAAAATGCCTAAACCTCCATCAATTCCCAGCTCAAAGCGGTTTTGTGGAAGCAGACATTTCTCTTTAGGGATTTCTGCTGCCTGCTGGGTACCCTCTCCACCATCACTACGAGATGCAAGCCCTGCAAGTGCCACTCAGCCCCTGCTGTCAGTGAAATCTTCGTCTCCTGGCGGCTGGAGGCAGCTCTGAACCGCAGCCAGGCTCTGCCGGAGGGAGCACACCCAGCCAGGCATCCGTCCCTCCCCGGGAGCTGACCCTGCTCCCAGACCTCACTGGTGGAACTGGTATTTCTCGTGGTGTTGCAAATCAGCCCAGTCCCCGATGGCAGTCAAGTGAAAGCAGAGAGGACGTGGCACGTTTCACCACTCACTTCTCTGATTTCACATTCCAGCCATGATGCATTTTTGAAGGACCACAGAAATGTGGAGTTTAAAACCTGTCTAGTAAACTTCCTTGATCCTGAGGCATAAGCTTTGAATTTGAGTAACTTTCTTTTTTTCCATTGCTTTTTGGAGCAGTTTCCTTTTCCTACTTGGCTCAAACAATTTTCAAGTAAAGACAGCAGCAACAGCAGCAACAGATTGTTCCCTCCTGTGATGCAGATTGAGTCAGGGCCTTTGGGACCTCCTTGCTGACTGCATGAAATTCCACGTGCCCCGAGGGGATTGCCCCAGGGGTATTCCTGGAATGGCTGGCAATGTTTGGAACTCTGTACAGCACCCTGGGTTTCTGCTGTTGCTACTTTCCAGGCTAAGGGCAGAGCTGCACAACCTCCTCTAGCTCCTAGAATCACTAAGGTTGGAAAAGATGATGGAATACAGCTCAGAGATTAGTAGAGCTTTTTAATAGGCTTTCTGTAATAAACAGTCCCAGAGCACTATGAAATAAGTCACTCTTAGACCCTTTTATATGTATTAGATTTTAATTCCCTAAAGAGAAGAACAGATTATATATGAGTAAACCACAGGGCTGAGCTAGGACAAGACTCAAGAACGTACAGTTCTGGGATCACTCCAGTGGCCCAATCTCTGCAGAAAATCTCCATTCCAAACTGGTTGTGTTACGTATCCCCTCGACGTGTGGAAGCCTCCTGAGCCCAGAGGCAATGAACACACAGAAATTCTGGAAAAAGAGTCTTTTCCTCTGTCACTGGGCATTGAGAGCAGGCAGTGTCTCAAGGTGCTCAGTCCGTGTAAGAATGAGGATTAGAAGGTCAATCCTTCTCACAGGGAAGACTGCAAATACAGGAGAGATATCCACATGCAAGTAGGGACCCCCTTTTCCTGGGCACTGCTCCCACTGTAATCCACAGCAGAGACTCTTTGGCCTGGGCAAAATGAATTAATCCCTGTCCAGCTGTCCCAGACCCCCTGTGACTCATCATGGAATCAGTTCCATACCTCATTTTCCATGCTGACCCAAACAGCCAGATTAGCTCAAAAAGATCTCAGCCATCACACATAACAGAAGAATTCCTTCTAATTAAACTTGAGCAACAGTTCTGATAACCTGTTTTTCTTTAGTGTTTTTCACAGTTCGACAGATCATGTTATTATCTTTTAGGCCAGGTTTCCTGGGAAACAAAGCATCTTCTTACTTTTCTAACCCTTCCAGGGAAATGATGCCAAATTAAAACATTTTATGAGCATTCATTACATTTTGTCAGAGATGGTTCATGGATAAATCAATGTCAACTGCCCAGAATGTGCTTCTGATTAATGGGGAGTAAACACAACTATGCTTGCTTTTTCAAAGTCTACTTCATGTCCAGAAGCAACATTAACCAGGACTAAAGTTCATCTCTGGCAATTCTGTGTTTTGGTCAAGGGAACTCCACTGCTGAGAATGGGATGTTACTACAGCAAAAATATGTGAAAGGGGCTCTTCCCATGGACACCAACTCCAACTCTTACCACATCACACAATCCCAGAATGGTTTGGGTGGCAAAGGACCTTAATGCCCCTCTCATTCCACCCCCTGCCATGCACAGGCATCTTCCACTGTCCCAGGGTGCTCCAAGCCCCATCCAACCTGGCCTTGGACACTTCCAGTGATCCCGGGGCAGCCACAGCTTCTCTGGGCATCCTGCGCCAGGGCCTCCCCCCCCTCACAGGGAACAATTCCTTCCCAATATCCCATCCAGCGCTGCCCTCTGGCAGTGGGAAGCCATTTCCCTTGTCCTGTGTCCCCAGGACCTTGTTCTCTCCATCTTTCTTGTCCAGCCCTTCAGCTCCTGGAAGGCCCCAATAAGGTCACCCCAAAGCTTCCCTTCCCCAGGGTGAACAATCCCAGCTCTCCCAGCCTTTCCTCACAGCAGAGCTGCTCCATCCCTCTGATCATCCTGATGCCTCCTCTGGACTCTCTTCAGCACCTCCTGTGCTGGGCCCCAGGGCTGGAGGCAGCTCTGCAGGTCTCACCTGAGCGGGACAGAGATGCTGAACTATGATATGGAAGGTTCTTTCCCTTGGCAAGAGAAGATTTAGTGGGAATGTTCCTTTGGAACACCCACATCTTAGAGGCTGTGCAGACTGTGCTTGTTACAAGAGCCTGCAAACCTCTGCAGGTCATCCTCTGTCCCTGCCCACCACGATCACACACACGATGAGCATCTGGGTAAGTGTCAGGCACCACTCACCTGCACCTTGCAGAGGGACTCAGCAGGAAGAGTTGCTGAACCCAGATGGGAGGGTACAACTCCCATCTACCTGAGCAGAGAGAAACCAGGCCCAAGAGCAGAAGGAATTTGCAAAGAGAGAATATAACTGCTGGTTGGATTAACCCCTCTCATTTGCTTAGTGGAGAGCTGGGAGGGGACTCAAAATGCCAAGCTGGGACTGGAAAAGGCTTAGTTGGAACACAACAGAAAACAAAACTTGGTGCTCTTCTATCTCCCTTTCCACTTTGGCCTTTAAGGGATGAGGCTAGAAGTAATATCCAGGTCGTGCTTGTTGTAGAAATGACAGGATTCTGAGATTTTTCACTCTTGCAAAGCATTTTCTGAGCAGTAGCTTTCAGAGACAGGCCAGGATTTGAAGCACAACATATTCTGAACACTCACAAAAAAAGAAGACAAGGCCAGTTCATTTGCCAGAGCATCCAACCAGTTCTCAAGAGCCCTGTATGAGCTTTGCAGACTGACCCAGCATGCGAGTGCCTAATGCAAAGCAAGTAAATATATTAAAAAAATAAATGAAAAGCATGGAAGGAAAGAAAGGAGCAGACAATTTGCCCAGACACTTGGAGAAGTACAGTCCCTTCTGACCTCCTTTGTATTCCAGGGAGCAATTCCTGAGCTGCATTCAGAGACAAGGACAGAGTTGCCAGGCCCAGAATTCCGGCAATTACTCAGTGGAAATGGAAACAGCAACACAGATGCCAAAGGTATGATGCAAGTTTCATTGTCCCTGGAATAATGGGAGTCCAGTATGGGTTTGGGGCTGTTTGCTTGGAATTTAGAAACAGTTGTAGCAAATGAAATATTTAAGTCAGGGAATATGATTATTTTTATTAAGGAAGCTCCTCCTCACTCATTGGCTGAAGTTTCTCTGAAGGGCTATTTTAGACCCTGAACAGGGAGTTTGAGCTTATCAGTCATAGAAGCAGCTGAGAAACAGGAAGCAGATAGGACAATGGGAATGGCTTCCCACTGCCAGAGGACAGGGTTAAATGGGATACTGGGGATAAATCCTTCCCTGTGAGGGTGGGCAGACCCTGGCACAGGTGCCCAGAGAAGCTGTGGCTGTCCCTGGATCCCTGGCAGTGTCCAAGTCCAGGCTGGATGGGCTTGGAGCAGCCTGGGACAGTGGAAGATGTCCCTGCCCATGGCAGGGGGTGGCCTGAATGAGCTTTAAGGTCCCTTCCAACGCAAACCATTCTATAATTTTATTCTTTAATTCTATGGAATCTGAAGAATCCTCTACCGAGCTAAGAAACACTCATAGGAGTTTTGTTGTTCATAAAGCATAAAACTGGAATTGTAAACCACTTAAGAAACAGTCAAACACCAGAATGAAAAAGAATGTTGTGCTCTCCTGATATCTGAAAGGTTAATTGGTTACCAGAGAACCATTTGGAAGACTGAAAAAGAAGAAGGGTAGGTCAGGTCTGGAAGGAAAATGGTAACATTCACCCCTCCCTCACCCAAATAAAATTTAAAATATTTTAATTCTCAAGTCAGGACAATATTTATGGGAACAATAACTCAGGCTTTCTTCTAATAATTGAAATTAAACAGTACTTGCTCTAGCAAGGACAGTTTCTTATCTATCTGTCACTGCAAGTAGTTCCATGTGTTTAGCAGAATCTGAACACCTAGTGCTACAGTTAGATAACACTTGGCTGAAAAGTTTCCTAGCATGGTCTGCAATCAGAAAATAACCAAAAGCAAATAGTCTCTGCCCCTGGATTTGCATAATTTAACTCTAACTGCAAAGAAGTTGCCAGACTTGAAGTCTGTTACAAATATCCACATGACTGTTTCATCTTGTTCACCTGAGGTTCTTACCTCAGGGGGAAAGGACACTTTGATAACAGAAGAGTCTTTACTATAAAAAGCAATAAAATCCATGGATTTTGAAGCTGGACATGCTCAAGATGTAAATGTCACTCTTCCCAGCAAACAGAACTAACTACAGCAGCTCATGGAATAATACTGTGAATTGCATACCAAGCAAATGCCTCCCTCGCAATCTGATAATCCTACTGACAAAAATTCAACGCCTCTCTTCTTCCCTTAACGACATTGATTTGTTCCAAATAGGCTACGGAATGAAAACACCGACCACCTTCGTGCTTTCCCCCGGAGCCCCCNCTTCTGGAGCTCTGGCAACCTCGGGGCTGTGCCCATTCCCTGGGGAGCCTGAACAGTGCCCAGCACCCTCTGGGGGGAAGAAACTTCCCTGATATCCAGGCCGACCCTGCCCTGAGACAGCTCCAGCTCTTACCTGGTCCTGTCCCTGCTCACAGAGATCGGAGCTGTTCCTCCTCTGCCCCTCAGGAGGAGCTGCAGCCCTCGATGAGCTGTGACCTCAGGCTCGTTCATGTTGAACAAACGGAGCGCCCTCAGCCGCTCCTCGTGTGGCCCCTGAGACCCTTCACCATCCTCGCGTCCCTCCTTTGGACACTCTCCAACAACTTTATATCCTTCTCCTATTATGACACCCCAAAGCGACCCCAGCACTGGAGACGAGGCTGCCCCAGCCCTGAGCAGAGCGGGACAGTCCCTCCCTGACCCCGCCCGAGATGCCGTGCCTGGTGCCCCCAGGACAGGGATGTTCCTCCTGGCTCCAGGGCACACTGACTCAGATCCAACTCGCCCTCGCCAGGACCGCCAGGTGCCTTTCACGGCTCTGCTCTCCAGAATCTCATTCCCCGTGCATCCAGGGTTACCAGGTCCCGTAACTCCTCAGGTGCACAATTCAGCAGTTGCCGTTGTTAAACTCCACGTGGCTGGTGATCTCCCAGCACTCACATTCATCAAGATCTCTCTGCCTCTGAGGGAAACAGCTCTTCCCAGCTTCATATTGTCAGCAAAATTTCTCAGTATCCCTTGGAGTCCTGATCCGAGTCGTCTATGAAGGCACTGCAGCGCACTGGCCCTAAAACCGAGCCCAGCAGAGCCCCAGCAGTGACTTTTTGCCAGCCTCATGTAACCCCTGTGCCCCCCAACCCTGTCTGAACCCCCCCGGGCACCCAAACCTGTGTGAGCCCCTGGACAGTGCCGGAGGAGGCTGTGAGGTGCCTCCTAGAGATGCAAAGAACCACTGCTGTAAAGCAGCACCTTGGGATCAATTCATTGCAAGAATTATGTGGGAAGGAGACCTGCTACTTATGAAGGCTGAACGCTCTATTCCTACACTTTTAGAGAAAATCAGCATGAAAATTACTAGAGAAATAGAGAAGCCTAATAAAAGACTTTTAAAAAAACTATTTCTGTTACCATAACAATCCAAGGCAAAACTGCTCCCTCATTTTTCCTCTGCTTCAAATGTATCAGAGGATAATGAAGACTTTTGCTACTGTTTGATGCATCTCATTGCCATAAAGTTGTTTTGATTATTCAAATGCATTAATGCTTTTGTTATTTGAGAAGGAATACATTGGACCCGGTAGGTCAACACCATCTAACAGAGCATCACGGAAGCAAAAAAAGAAAGGGAAATTGTGGGGTTTTACTCTGAGTTATAAAGGAGATTCAATGTTTCTTTAAAAAACCAAACAACTAAACTAATAAAGTGTATTTAATTGCAAATGGAATAAGATATTCTTCATTAAACACAGTCATAGCAATTCAAATAAACAGTTTGTGATTATTTTTCCAAAACGTGGCCAGGCTTTAACAACTGAAGAGCAAAGTGAGTAAAAAAGGAAACCACCTGCAACATCCTTTGGTATTATTGCATCATTAGATGAGTGTAATTTGAAATAACAACACCAAACATCTTTTCCCACGCATTTTTGCATGGTATCCATACACACCTCAGGGAAAAAATTTTCAAAACCTGAAAATAATCAGAACAGGTAGAACTCTGTTATGACTAGAGTGCAAACTAAAATAAATAGGAAATATGTGCTTTATTTGTTAAATAAGGAGAGGAAATGTTTAATGTAGAAACCCCACTTTTCCAGAGATACAAGCTTACCTCGTGCTCCCCTGCCAAAGCCTCACAGGCAACTTTGGACTCAGAGCTCCCGGAGACTTCGAAGGAGCAGCTGAAAAAAAAAAAAATCATAAGATGAAAAAGCTGTAAGATTAGCAGAGTCAGCATTTGGAGTCAAATTAGAGAAAAAATTAATGATTGGAAAATGAACTTGAGGGGCTCTTAGCTATGGCTATGAACTAAGTTTAACGACATCACATTCTTGATCCTGCCTGTAATTTTGTGGGCAGCATCTGCAAGATCTGAGCGTCTTTTAGAGACACGCGGGACGCCGAGAGGGATTTCACTGAGCGCACGGGGCGAACGGGGTGCCCGGCCCCGCCTGTGCCCCGCCCGGGCAGCTGCGGCCGCAGGAGCCCCCGGGCACGGCGCCGGGCACAAAGT
>WAAG01048494.1:133658-158105 GCA_013390105.1 Tichodroma muraria | reverse complement strand
GGTGCCGGGGGTCGGGCGGGTGGCACGGGCGCGGCTCCCTCCGGGCAGCCCTGAGGGATCGGCTGCCCGAGCTGAGGCTGCGGGAGCGCCCGGCCAGCGCTCCTGGCTTCTGCTCGCTCCTAGGGAGATAGAGCTTTGCCTGGGAAAGCACCGGCTCGGTGTAAGATGACATTGCTGAGCAGAGACAGCATCTGTCTACACTGATCATTTAAAGTAGCGATCATTTCCCCGGCAACCACGCGGCTGCAGGAGGAGGCTGGGAGAGGTTCCTCCAGTGCAGTGAGCAGAACATTTCACAGCATCACGGGGCTTTTTACTAATGTCATTTCAGACAGGGAGCCAACAGCTGCTACAAGTTCGTCTTTAGACAAAGTCCTCGCATCACCCCCGAGATTTAGGGAATGCTGTGTCCATTCTCCCCTCATTGCACCTTTTCAATAGTCTCACAGTTCCACGCAGCTGAATTCACGCTTTCTCTTCTCTCACTTTCCCTCATGCTCTGTTCTCCCTTCAGCTTTCCAGAAAACAATCAGCAATGTTATCTTCTTAAATGTCTTTTTCTTTTCTTCTGATTCACTGGGGTCTTTTTAAAAGAAGTCACAAAGTCATCCTGTTCAGCCTCTCTGGACCAAGCAGTTTTGGGCTTTTGTCTCCTTTATGCTTGAAGCACAGTTAAACCAAAGGCTGTTCCCTCGTGGTGACAGCGCTGCACGCTCCGGGGACACAGTGCTGCTGTGCTCGAGCTGGAGGGGCAGAGTGATGCTGCCCAGCTGCAGCTGCAAGGCAGCAGAAGGACAAAGCTTTGTGTTATTTGTTTCTCAAAAGTGACAAGTACTGTGTTTTGTTATCTGCCTTTTCGCTGAGATGGAAAGAACCATCTCCTCAGCTGGCTGGGACATTTGCCCCAAACTGCCAGGGGCACTCCACAGCCTGGAGAGGCCCTGGTGGCCCGAGGCTGCCAGCTGGGAGGTCCCCGTGCTGTGACAGGGTGGCAGGGGACCCTCACCTTCTGCTAGGACACATCTGTGAGGAAAGCCGTGATCCCGAGCTCTCCAGCTGTACAATTGCCTGCTCTCTTGGCTGTGGAGCTGTGCTAATGGATCAAGTGCCAGGGAATGCAGGACAGGTTAGGGGGGCACCCACATGGGAAGCAGCAGGTGTTTGTGAGCCCTGTCCAGGTTGTGCAGGTGCCACAGACTGAGGCTCTGGGCCTGGACAGCAGCAGGACACTGTGCCTGCTCCTGAGGGATGCTGGAGCTGCCTGCAGGACACAGCTCTGGTCCTGAGGGGTGCTGGGGCTCTCTGACAGGGCACACAGCACTGCCTGGCAGGCTGATGATCTGTCTGGCATGTGGTGAGGCTGAGACCTCTGACTCTAGATCTCTCCCCTCAAACAACATGCTGTGACACTCCTTTGTGACCTAATCTTGTTCACATTAAAGGGAATGTTTCCTTGCATTTGATAGCATCTATCACTGGTTTGTAATTTCTGTGATCCAAGATACGTACCCAGTAATAATCCTTGTACCTCCTAATTTTGGTGGGGGTCCCCTGCTCCCCTCCATTTCTCATGACAATTCAGGCCCAGTTTTGATGATTAAATGACTGACAAGGTTTGAAAGTCACTAGAAAGTTCAGAAGCACCACTACACTGACGAGCTGAAATAAAGAAGTACATTGCACTGTAATAGGAATTTGTTGTTATCAGACCCTGCAAGTGCTGCAAGAATATTCTGACAGTGCAATTCTGAGCTGTGGGATTTCAAGAAAGGTGCCAAAACACCCCTGTGATGCTCTCCAGCTGTCTGTCTCTGCAGCCCTGACTGCTCTGTTTGTGTTGCAGCTGGCAGGACTGGCTGTCATTGCCTTCGGGCTGTGGCTGCGGTTTGGTGGGCCCATGGCAGAGTTTGCTACAGACAAAAAGTCCCCGGAACTTTTCTTCTTGGGTAAGTTACAGTGCTGGGAGGGCAGCAGCCTCCAGCCATGGTTGCATCCTGGGGCAGGTGACACACCTTTTGCATTGACTAACAGAAAGGTCAATAATTCCTGGGCTGACCTACACAAAACTGGGCATTCTGGTGCTGTGTGCCATGTGTGTGATGGCTTTTGACCTTTCTCTGCTTGGCATCCACTTCCTTAGACCTAACTAATCTCTTCTCCTGGATTTAATCCAGTCCCCACATATCCTAAGTGAATTGTGCTAATACTCTCAGAATAGAAGGTGAGACGGGTCAGAGACTTATGGGGCTCACCAATATATCCCTCCAGAGTTTTCTGTGTAGCTGCCAGCCAACAAAACAAGTGTCATTTCAGAACGTTCCCAGAACCAGGACAGCAGCAAAATTCTGCTCAGCATTTCTCCCTGTGAAGGCCTTAGTGGGACCAAAGTGTCAGAGCAAATCCTTCCACAGCTGAAAAGTGAAACTACCTGGTGTGCAGTCATCTCAGGAGCTGTTTGTCCAGCCTGGGTAGGAACCAGCTAGTTCTAGCCGTTCTGTGGTTAGTTAGCAACAACTAATGCCCACAGAACCGGAATTAGTCACATCTAATTTTAGCATTTAAGATAACGTTTTTCTCCCTGGGATTTCCAGGTGGGTTTTTGGAAATTCCACCTCTGTTTTGTATCTATAGATACCCTTAAATAGCAGCTGTCTGGGACTGACAGCAACTGCAACTCTCTGTCACTGGCAACTGTAACATATCTTTACACCAGAAAAGTTGGATTTTTTTCTGTTTAATGCATCAACCCTGGAGATGGACCCAATAAAATCCATTGGTGCAAACATTTTTGCCATCTACAAATGCCAAGTGTGAGTGAATACCCAGTCCTGCCACGGCCATCAAGCCACTCTGACAGGGTGGAAGGACTGGGAGTTGACCAGAGGTGTCCTGCAACAGTTACCCATCGCTCCAGGATTGTGCAGTTACCTTAAATACCCCAATTCTCTCAATGGAGACTTTCACTAAGATCCACCACAGCCCCAGGCCCAGGTTTCTTTAACATCTGCAGCCAGGCTAGAGGCACAGAACTGGCTGTATAGCCAGTGGGAATAGATGGGGAGAATGTTATGGCCAGCAATGTTTCCATGGGATTTTGTGAGGCTGATAAAACCATTCAGCCAACCTGAATTCATCCATTCAGACGAAAACGTCATTTGGGACCTGAGGGTTATTGTAAAACACCCTGCAGCACCTCCACTGACACAGAGAGACAGGAAGTATAATTTACTTTTTCTCTTACATCTCAGCTGCTGTGACAGCAGCATATTGGATCACCAGCTTAATTTCCAGATCTAGTTTATACCTGCTGAATTCCCTACGCTGTAGATTGGAATGCTTCCCTGACTGGTCCACTTATGTTTGTCCCAGGAGAGCAAACGAAACAGAAGGATGTTCTGGCCTTCAAAATCAAGTGCTGCTGGTTTGTTGGAAGGCAGAAAGTGCTACATCCTCTGCTGTGAATAAGCACCACAGCTCCAGTACAGCCTGGAACACAGGGTGTAAACAAGATATTCTTTGGTGCATGTGTACTTAAATCTCCAAAAGATGTAATCTGCTTCTGCCCTGAATAGTAATTACAAAAGTTGTTCAAAGTTGTTAATTTTGGGAAGTCCTGGGGAACGTTCCTGTAAAAGTTTCATCAGATGCCATGACATTCAGCTCTTGGGCTGCCACACGTATTTATAGAGCTGCCTGTTGAAATCTGTAACTGTGAGAGGAAGTGCTGAGAAATAGGGCACAGGGATGTTCAGAACTCTTTTAAACTTGCCTTTGGACTGAATTCTAAAGCAAAGGTTTTGCCCTTTTTTGTAATAGGCATTCCTGTGAAAGAAAACCAAAGAGTTTTCCGCTGCCCTCCCTCCCTCATCACAAATCGTGCTAAGTGCTGTTGTGACTCCTGAGCATCTGATGGCACAGCCGTGCTGGGGCTGTCAGCAGTCTGGGACCAAGGCCGTGGTAAAGGACAGTGAGAAATTCAGTTACAGTGGGGTTTGCAGCAGACAAAGCTGCGTTTGAAGGTCATGCTGAAGAGCTTTCCCTCTCTAGATTTCAGCTCGGAGTCCCCTTTGGCAGTTGTGTATTGGGCCTTTCTCAGAGTCTCTGGGACTGTTGTTTATTTGGCTCTGTGTGTTTGCTCTCTAACATGCTTTCTGGGTGGCAGCCAGGGTTTTGCATAGGAATTCTTAATATGGAACACTGTGCAGCACACCAGGAGCAGCTGCCCTGAGGGCTGAAAAAGAAAGCAGATCAGCAGTATGACTTAAAATACCAGCATATAGCTATACATCCAAAAATAATTTCTTTATCTCTGTTCCACTGATGGCTTTTATGGCTCCTTGTGATAACCCAAGGCCCTGTGATCACATCAATGTCAGTGCTTGGAACAACAGTGCAGGTGCATTTGGAGTTTGCTTTGTAGGCTGAACCACTCCAGAACCACCATCTTCTGAAAAACAGTTAATTGTCTTTCTTCTAAAGGGCAGCACATTCTGCTCTTTCTGTACCTGGATTGAGCTGCCAGCCGAATCTAACCAGCTTCTCTCTTCTGCTTCCTTGTGATTGTTTTTTTCCTGGATCTGAAATGTTGGGTTAGTGTAAAGTAATTGATAATTCTATCCTTGCATTTTCCATTAGGCCAGAGTGAGTCTCCTTAAATAGCCCTGTTCTTTACCAGCAGTCCAGCTGTCTTTTCTGCCCTTGGAATAGTTCAGGCCATGACTTGGCAACCAGGCCTGTTCATCTTTTCCAGCCACTGAGATGTTTTTGTTGGTTGGGGAACAGCTTACAGGCAGCAGTGCTGTGGGCAAGCACATATGTGTTCCTAGCTTTCTGTTGCTTGTGGTTTTGTGTTTGGTGATCCATATTCCCCACTGCAGTTTGCAGTGGAAAACCTACAACAGAAAAAGTTGGAATTGGAACTCTTTGACCCACGTAGTCTCCAACCATTTTACCAGACATATCTTACACTGGAGCAGGCTCCTAAAATTGGACATCCTTTCCCTGCATCTCCCCAGCTTTTGGAGTTCCCTCTACAGTGGAATATATTTTTATGTTACTCCATCTCACAGTACAGTTTTTGTACCTGTGCTTCAAGTGGTGAAGCAAAACTGTGGCTTCCCTGTTCAGCTGCAGTTCAGCTCTGGTAGAGTTCATAGATCCCTCTCTTAGTTGCACTTGAGAGATAAAAAATGAAAGAAAAAAGGATAATTTCAGCAAAGGTCCATAGCTGGCAGATACTTTTTTATCTGAGTTGACTGTGACAGTTCACTGATTAAATGGAGAAAAGATTTGTAGAATTAAAGGAATTCCCTTGGATTGCTCATCCTTATGGAGACTCCTGTACCAAGACTGGGAAATTTTCTACTGGGCAAGAAGGTCTGCAACAGTCAGACGGAAATAAGATGCTTGCAGGAACCCAGGGGGTGTCAGCATTGCAGGCTCACAATTAATTGGTCCTTAATTAATTCTTTGTAGTAGTGTTGTTCTTAATTTTAAGAATAACTAAAGTACAGTAGTACAGACCAAGTGCTGCTGAGTGCAAGGAGAGCACTTGTTAAGCAAGAACTGACATGGGCACTTCTAAAAGATCAGTTCCAGACCCCCATTCTTCCATCTCTGCTTTTGTGGACAAAGGGCAACAAACAGGACAAACTGTATTCCTCAGAAATAGAGTGCAGAGGGTCCCATCCCTGCCAGAACCAATAAAAGTGTATGCATGTACTCAACAAACCCCCTCAGGAATGGTAACAAAACCTGATGAATGCAAACAAATCAGTCTGGGTGGCTTTCTCACCCTTGAGATGTTGCTTCTCCTGCACAGCCAGAGCTCACAACCCTCCTGCTCTGTTCTGTTCTCCTTGTTCAGTCCCATGATCCAATCTGTGGCCCAGGCATCCATAAGCACCAAAACAGCTGTGGACAAAAGTTTTAGGGTGATTGTGGCTTTTTCTTGGGGTCAGTGAGAGCAAGAGTGATGCTGCTGGCTTTGAAAGGTACAGTTAGATGGAGCGTGCCTTAGGATATGAAGTCATGTCTGGAGCTGAAGGATATTAGTAGTTTTTCTCCATAGCAGTGGATGCCCATACAAACAAGAGTTGGCCTGAGTTCCATCCATGTGAACTGCAGTTCTCTGCTCCTGTGCCTCACTTTGTTCAAGTTCTAGTCATGTATTTTGGAGTCAAGCACTATACCTTTAGTCAACAGGATTTTCTCTCCTAAATCCACCATCTCTCAAACTACCAGCCATTAAAATGTTGGCAAAGCAGCCCCTATTTAGAGATGTGAAACCACAAGAAGAGCATTAAATGATCCTGCCATCATGTATTGGAGAGGCTTTTAGTCTGTACTTAAGACTTAAGCAATGAATTTGTCTTTCTTCCTATCATCTTGTGTGAAGCTCTCTTTTTCTCAGGAAGACACTCAGGAAGAGTGGTTTAGAAAAGGCTGATAGTGGCCCTGAATGGAAAACGGAAGCTGCTGCACTGGAAAGTTGCTTTAAAAATATGACACCACACCACCACTAGCACCCCTTGAGAAAACCTCACTCAAAATGAAAGTTGTTCCAAAGTCCTCAGTCTTTGTTCTGGTTCATAAAACCTTGCAGCAGTTCCTAAGAGTTAGTATTCCCCCTGACAGAATAAAGGCAAGAATAAAGGCAATTCTGACCAAATGAGCTAATTTAGCCTAATGGAACAATCTGTCCATCTGCCTCAGGGTGGCTGCTGTATAATATCTGCAAGACGCTGAGGTTCAGGAGGCCTTTTTTCCTTTGATCACTTAAGCATGATAATGCACTTTATGCTTTTTGCCCATTAAATTGTCCTTCTGGGTGACTTCTCCCACCCTCCCCTCCCTGCTGTAGCTGTGTAAAAGCCAGCCAGTCCCACCCCACAGCAGTAGTCAAACCCACAGTTACCCACCCCATTTCCTTCTCCTCCCTCAAGGCAACTGGAAGCCACCCTGGTTCCTGCTCTGCTGTGGCACTGCTGTGACTGCTGAGCCCTGACAGCACAGAGTGACACAGATGCTCCCTCGGGGAGCACACAGGCTCCAGGAGTCCCTGTTCTGGTCAGGCTGCCCAGGGCCAGCCCAGAGGCCACCACAGCACACTTGGAGCTCTCCGGAAAGAGCCACCTGCAGGAGGTGACTGGGGATAAATCTGCCACTGGTCCTGCAGGAAGCAAAAGGGCATCGAGGTGCTTCCCAGCCCTGGATCCCAGGACGTGGCTGGTTACATTAATGTATTAACCTCAGAGGGTGCTGAGGCCCTAGCACAGGTGCCCAAAGCAGCTGTGGCTGCCCCTGGATCCCTAGAAGAGCTCCCAAGGCCAGGCTGGAAGGGGCTTGGAGCAACCTGGGATAATGGAAGGTGTCCCATGGCAGGGGGCTGGAACTTACATCATCTTTAAGGACCCTTCCAACCCAAACCATGATTCCATGATTCCTTGATTCCTCTTGTTAGAGCAGCACCCCACACTCCAGGGTAGCTCAGGCTCCTTTTCATACAAAGTCTCTTTAAAAGGAGCTCTACATGCTCTGAAGCAGTTTCTATATAACAAGCAAACCAGTATAACCCATTATATTATTCCCATAAGGGAAATGTCCCATGCCGTGTTTCACTCTGACAGAGCTGTAAATACATTCAAACTGTCCAGTTTGAAGCCATTAAGAGGAAAGTGTTTTGTCTGCTGGAAAAAAACAACCAAATGAGCAACCAAAAAGCCCTCAGGCTCCTTTTTGGGGCATGCCAGTTCAAAAACATCTTCAGGAGGGTTTGAATTGATCTGGCTCATGCACACACAGGATTATCCAGAGTGTCCTAATCTAGAGAGGATTGCAGAGAATCACAAGAGAACTTCAGAAAACCAAATGACTAAGTATTACAAAGGCATAAGAAATACAGTATCAATAAAGTGATGCAAGGGGCAACAGATAATGGAAGCCATACACTGATAGATTTCAGCTACAACCACACATGAACATGATCTTAGACTCACTATAAGTTGCTCTTGACATTAAAGTGCTTTGCTTACTGCAGTCAAACAGGCATATAAATGTCAGGAATTATGAAGAAAGGAAATGGGAATCCAATTGAAAAATCTTAATGTCATTGTACACATTTCCAGTGCACTCAGTGTCCTGAACGCTCTGTGGTTCTAGTCAAAAAGGATGCAACAAACCTAGAAAAAGTACCAAGACATTTGACCATATGTTTCTGACCACAGTGTGAGCTCTGAACAGCTCCCATGTGAGGAAGTTTCCCCACACTATTCACATCATTAAACTGGAGAATCCATTGCCACGGGGTCTGCCAAGTTCAGCCAGGGCAGAACAGCTCCAGCTGGCACAGGTGTGTTGGTGACACCAGAGTTCAGAGCAGTCTGTGGGGGTGACAGATACTGACAGAGCCTTTGGGAACAGCTTTGGGAACACACTGCCTCGAGTGAATCTGGGCCATAATTATTTGTGTGAGCAAGATATGTAACAAGGGTTAGTGTTCTGTGGGAAAGGGATGAACTGGACTGGGATGTTACATTACAGTGAGGCTGCTTTAAAATTGAAATTCAGGATTTGTGCATCAGCAGAAGCCTCCAAACTGGCTGGTTATAAACTGCAATGCTTTTGTGGTTCCAGGAAGATTAACCACGAAATCTCTGCCGAATTCACACAAGACACTTAATCAGATACATCCATTATGCTCAAATTAAGGTTATGTTCCACTTCTCTAGAAATTCATGCCATTTCAGAGGCCTCTGCAGCTTTTCTCCAGTTCTGTAAATGTATTTTATAAATAAATATACAATGGAAATTTCTAGTAACAAGCCTGTTTCAGGAGCTGAGTTTGGTGCCACACACACAACTGTCCCTGTCTGGACATTTTTTTCCAACTCCTACGTGTATTGCTCATATTTTCCAGGAGTGTGTCTGGCTAGAGGTTCCTTGGTGCTCTCCTAAGGGCTGGAGAGCCTCAGTCCTCCCGTGGAGGAGGACATCTGCCTCCCGGGCTGCAAGGAACACACAACCCCAGGAAAATCCCTTCAAGCCCTGTCTGGGTCCCGGGCTCTGCCGTCGCTGCCGCTGGGTCCCTCAGCCCCAGAACAGAGCTGCTTGTTCTCTCCGTGGAGTAGGAACAGTTGGGGGTTTGTTCAGTGTTATTTACTCAGCCCAAAAGAGAGGAAAGAAAAGGAGAATTATTTCAAATGGAAAGTGCCCATAGCAGCCAGGTAAACAAGAAACCCATGTGAAATAAAGCCAGAGACAGAGACAGGGTGTGTTTGTGTGCTCCTGCTCTTTGCAGTAGGCTCCAGGCAGGGATTTGTGCCTCAAACCTTCGGTAAGACTTGGGGAAAAACAAACAAACAAACAAACAAAAGTAGCTCTGGGAGTGGGTTTTCTTCCAGTCTGAAATTAGACCTCTTCCAGCCTAGGCTGATCCTTCCCTCATTCTTGAAATACATAAAAATGTATTGCAGCCAGTAGCTATAAAATTCCATCCTTCTATCTGGTCTAAAGAGATGGAACTCTGTATCATTGCTAATTACAGAGGTTTTGTTCACTCAGAACTAACACACAGAATCCCTTGATCCTTTTTAAGATGTTTTTTCAGACTTGCAGATCTCCTGTCTCCACGTACAGCCCAAGAAGGGATATGTCCTTATATCCAGAGGCAACAGTGTCTGAGGGAAGAACTCTGTGCCACGAGCACTGAGGTTGATCCAGAGATCTGCTGAGTTGTGGATTTGCCATTCTTCACTACTGGGAGCCACAAGATGCTTTGAGACTACCGGATAACATTTAATTCTCCTTGTAATTGCAAAGCAGAATCTGCTAGTAAATGGGAATTCCTCCTGTTGGAATTTTCACAGGGAATACCCCCATTTGACAATTTCCTTTCAGGAAAGAATTATTTTCCCCACGGGATGAATCCAAAAATCAAATATACAGAAAAGCTGTTGCTTTATGGCTTTCCAAATTTGTCTTTGCAAAATAAAACAATGGCAGAAGGGGCTTCCCCTCTTACACTCACTATGTTACAGCCAGAAGGGAAATCAATTTGTTATCAGGTGTTCTCTCACTTGACTCACTCATAAAAGGAGAAGTTTTCATTTCTCTTCACATCTATAAAAAACTGTGGGGAGGGTGTGTGTCAGCATAGCAAAACAAACAAACCACACCCCAAAACCTCAATATTTCCTCATGAAAAAAAAATAAAATTTAAGAGAATAGGCTCTGTTCAAAAACCCCAAGTCCTTTGACTTGTTTTTCATCCTCTTGTGGTTATAAAGAAGCCCCTGTTTCCTCCAGACCCCTTCAGTAATCAGTGCACTGGCTGTGTCTGCCTAAATCAACTAATTTTCTGTCAGATTTGCACATGGATTTTAATCTTTGGAATGTGTCTCTTCATCCCTTTTCATTCAGGGGTTGAGAGTGACCCTAAATGCAGGTGGAATAAATATTCCAAGTGTGGGCAATCACAGATGGCAGAGCTCTGTCACTGGGGCCAGTTTGGCCCTCCTCGATGCCACAGCAGCATTCCTGCTCTCTGCATTCCCTGCCCTCAGTTTAGGTGCCAGACCTTCTCTCCTCATGAGCACACACAGACCAAAGAGCAGAATTGCAGGAAATGAACAGAGGCAACAAGAGGTGAGAGGAAAAAATTCACAAAGGCCACAAACCTTTGCTTCCTTTCCACCTTGTACTTTTTTCCTTCTGCTGCACAAAAAGCTGCAGCTGGACAGTCTTCTCATCATTTTCCACTCGCCAAAACAAGCTCTCTACCCTGACCTCACTTACACGCTTCTTTTTGCCATGTTGAGCTTTGTGCTGTAGCTCTCAAACCTGTTCCATTTCGTGGCTATAAACTGATTTTTTTTGTTTCCCTGCTGTGCTCTAGATGCCAAGTTGGAGGCCATGCCAAGGCTTTGTATTTTACAGTGGAAGAGCTGATGAATAGAAGCTGATTAAGGCTTTCCATCCTGCTTTTTGGGAAAGAATGAGTTTTAGTGAAGCTGAGGTACTTTTGACACTGGATACTATTGCAAAGAAAGGTGTGATATTAACCACCAAATTAATGTCTGGATTTGCACTGCTGACCCTGACAGCTCTCAGTGCTTGATGGCTTTAGGTGAGGCTGGTATTCCAAGAGCTGTGGTGCCAGACATTGCCACCCTTTGTTTGTTTTTCTCTCTAGAGAGTCTCACTTTAAATTTAGGTCTATTCTTATCAAGAATTTGAGGTGATCGTTCCTACATTGCTGTGTACAGCCCATAGGAAAAGGAATACCAGATCCTTGTCTTATATACTTACACTATCCAGGATATTTCTGCATCTATAGCTTTGATATTGTTACAAACTGGTTTAAAAACAGAAGAGCAAAGAAAACTAAGTCTGTGAATAAAACTGATCAAACCCAGACAGGTTCAAAATCTACCCAAAAACATTATTAAAACCAAACGAGGTTAAATGTTGGCGCCAGAAAATTGATACATTTTAACAGTAAAAGAGGCAAAGAGAAAGAAAGAGAAAAGAAATAAATAGAAAAAGAAAAGGGGGAGGGAGGGCATGGACAGGGAGAGAGTGACAGGGCTTGGGTGGAAGCTTATCACCCATGTGAGGGTCCCCAGGATGCCTCGGTGCTCCCCTCCACCTGCTGTTCCGGGAGGGGAGGTACCCGCCGCAAGGTATAGAATCCAGCGGACTGATAAACATTTTGGGCAGGTGGCAGCGCCCCCGTGCCTCTGAAGGGGGCTAGGTTTGCCACTGTCCCTTGCAAGGCTCTGCATCTGTTGCATCATGTGCAGTGCTCCGGGGCGGGGTGTGGGGAGCCCTTCGGGGGGCTTTGACGGGGCTCTGCTGCCCCAGGCGCGGATGCGGCTTTTCCCGGGGCGCAGGGCGCGCAGCTGGGCTCCTGTGCCCTGCGGAGGATGGGCGTTCGCTGCCTCTGGCCGGAGGGGTTTTTCACCACACAGCCAAAACTTCTCTTCCTCCCGTCCTTCGGTGCGAGGGTCTGTGCGAGCCTGGCCGCCGACAGCCCCGCGGCTGCGGTCTCCACCCCGCGGGTGCTAAGCTCGATCCCTCTGTGAATGTATCCCCAGACCTGAGCTGAGGCACTTTATCTCCAGCAGTGAGCAGGGCCTTAGGGCATGGTGGTCTTCTCTGCAGCTTTTTGTAATACAGTTTTGCTACTATAGGCAAAAGTCCTTCATGAAGATGTTTAAGCCATAAATTATAACATTTCCGTCTTCAACAGACATCCTTCCTGGAAGTCATCTTCCACTGAGCATCCCTGGATCTAGGTGCTGGGAACCCCTCAGGGCATGCTGAGAAGTAATTTGGCCCCTTTGAATTTTTTTCAAGCTACTCTCCATGTGTCTCATGGAATATTCAGAATCGGAAGGGATCCACAAAGATCATTGAGGCCAAGTCCTGGCCTCAGGACAACCCCAAAATCACAAGTTTCATTCCTATGTGAAAGATTACATGTGTGTATATATAGTAGAAAAGTAAAAATATCTTTATTTTTGTGGAAATTTTAAGTGTCAACATTATTTTCCACCTAGAAATAGCTGGGTATCAGCAAGTGGTAGTCCCAGGCTGAGAAAGGGCAAAGTGGGATGAACTCTCCTGAGCAGAAGATGGAAGAAAGTGGATTTTAACTCCTGGCTGGCTCAGCTGCGGGGCTCAGCTTTGTTTGAGTTCTTCCTGTAACACGCCTTAAAAGGGAAGTTCTGATTGAGGTAGTGGTTTAGCTCTGAGTCATGCCAGTGAAATGCTCATGCTGTTTCTCTGACAAATGAAGATCCGAATTCCTGAAAGTGGTCTCACCCCCAAGGCTCACCGAGCTTTGTCTTTCCTAGATGCAAATAACAAAAAGAAATGGGAAGACTCCTTTCCTGTCTTTTTACTCAAATTTATCTTTGCTAAGTGGCCTGATAAATACAGGCATGAAGGCAGGGAGTGACACACTGAATACGTCCAGGAAACATCTTTGTAATTACACTGTGTTTGTTACCATGGAGATTCCAGGAAATGGCAGTGTTGGTGTTTGGCTGTTGAGCACCAGGTTCTGCACCTGAGCGAGGGTTTTTGTCTTTTTCAATTCATCTTCCACTAGGACTGGCTGACCTTTCTCCCCTGAGCCATAAATACCTTTGTACATCAGAAAAAAACAGTGCTGTGAATGTGTACAAGTATCAGCCTGAAGAATGCTCAGTCCCAGTAAGTCACAAGCGGCTGAGTATTAAAAATCCAGAAAACATGGAATAAAAACTGCCAATACAGACAGCAAACAGCATCCCCCCAGCACTGTGTGCATTACAATTAGTAGGGCAAAGCCAATAGTACTTGTCACTGTATTATTGCTATGTATCTCTCAGCAGGAATTGGGGCAGAAGGAGGGAGGGAGAGGAGGAGAAGGATCACAATAAGTGGGATAGACACAGAGACTGGAGGGTGATGTGGCAGTGAATGGGCAGCAGGCAGGAGTTTGCCTGCTCCAAGCAGGCTGCACCAGTGAGGCAGAGCAGCTGGATGGAAGCTCTGCACTCAAACATTGCCTGGTTTTACATTTTCCTAGCAATTGCAAACTGTCATCAGAAGGATTTTCTAGTCCAGGTTACACAAGGCCTGCTAACAGCAAATTCCAGCAGCTCTGCTAACCCTGGGCTGGATTTTATAATAATGTTTACACTGGTAACTGAGCACACTAAAGGCTCTCATGGGAAGCTTTGGTAGTGCAGGCTGGGAGCAAGGCTCACTGTGCCCTCTAGTGCACCCTGCCTGCAGCTCCACTGGCCCTCACCAGAAGGACACAAGGAGAAGGAAGATGAAGCTCCTTTCCCCAGCAGTGGCTTGGCATGGCAGATTTCTGCGCGTCCTGCACAGGATAAGGACTGGAATTCCACGAGCACAATACCAGAGCCAAGGCACAGTCCCGTGGTCTGGTGGGAGCTGACCCCCACAGGAGTCCACACGTTGCCTAAGCACAGATCAAAAAACGTCAATTCACAAGCAAGGAATGAAAAGCTCTGTGCTCTGATTTCCTTTTGTCCTAGATAAAGCTCATACAAAAAATTGAAAACAAAACCAAAACACCTGTTGAATGAGTATTTCTAGGTGTCAGGTTACAGCTGGGGTCCTACATCTGTATGGGGCTGTGCTGCCATCTCCCCTGTTCCTTTCAGTTCTCCCCTGTGGAGCAGTACAGCACATTTCCAGCCCAGGTTTCCCAGGAATAAGCCCTCTAGCAGAGCTGGGGGGGGTTTGGCCTTACATTGCTTATTGCAGAGGTCTAAGGGGGTTCTGGATGGTATGGAGCTTGTTCTTCCTGCACTAAGCTGTCCCTGGGACAGCAAACTTGGAAGGTGGAAGTCACAGATTCTTATCACAGAATATTCTCAGTTGGAAGGGATGGACCAACAAGGGTCATCAGGTCCAATTCCTAAGTGAATGGCCCATCCAGGAATCAAACCCGCAAAGTTGGTGTTTTTAGCACCATGCTCTAACCAGCTGAGCTAATCTCAATTTGTCTTATTTAATTCTCCAAGAATTCTGAAGAAAGCATTGTTCTCCTGTGGTCAGAAAACGTTTTCTGTGTAACCAGTTTTGTGAGAGCCAGAGACCTTGTTATACCTCTAAATGGGTGGGGCTGATGAAATAGGTAGCAGGCTTTGGGGAGAGAAACCTTCTGAAATTGTTGCCTGGCTCTGATTTCCACAGGACTCTATGTACTGGTGGGAGCAGGGGCCATCATGTCAGCAGTTGGATTTTTCGGGTGCTGTGGAGCAGCACGGGAGTCCCAGTGCTTAATTGGAACAGTGAGTAAAAGGTTGCCAGGGCCTGGGCTGTGCAGGAAAACCATCCAAAGCATTCAATGCTTGGTGTCATTAATGGAAAGATCTTTACAGTCCAGGACCTTAAAGGTCTTACATCCTTTCATTGGCTAATCCAGTTTCTCTGGACTCAGCAGACACCATGCTACTGCAGAGCTGGCATACATGTAGAGGTTCCTTTGCTTGTCCCTCGTGATGTATTCCCTGGAATTATCCTCTGATTTTCCTGAAGCTCCCTCTGAGCCCTATCTTTGTCATTTCCCCTTTGTTTGAATGTGACAAGAAATCTGCCTTGGCAGCCCTGTGCAGAGCCTCCTCAGGAGCTTTGGTTCAGGGTGGGCTGTTGAGGCCTGGGGAGGACGAGGGGCTGGCTGGCAGCCCCCATGAACAAGCTACACTCATGTGAGATTCTCTCCTTCCTCTGCAGTTCTTTGCTTGCCTGTTGGTGATATTTGCAGGTGAGGTCACTGCTGGAGTATTTGCCTTCATAGGCAAGAAAGTGGTAAGTAGCAAACAGCCTCTGATGTAATAATAATGGGGTAGTTATGAATTGCAGTGCTCATTGACCTGGCTCTTCCATAGGGAAATCTTCCAGGAGACTTTTCCCTGGAAGGCTGGCATTCTTATCTGGAGCCAGTGACAGCTTGTGTTATCACTGGTTTAGAGTAGGATGAAGATTTTGCCTCCGCTGTTCAAGAAAAAGTGGAGGTGTGGTGCAGCCTTGAAGGAGCAACAAGGGGAACTGGATGAAAAAAGAGTATAGCCTGAGAGAAGGGCAAACAAATTTAGGCACTGAACTCAGAGTGTTTAACCAAAGTACAGAGTAGAGCCTATGAACATTCCGACCCTCTGAATGCCACCAGGCCATAAACCCTCCTGGCTTTTGAGTCACCATACCTGTTTACCAGGCACAACTTTTTGTTGTTTGGAGGTTGAGGACACAAGGTAAAAGTCTTGGATTGGAGGTAAGACTGATTTGCATCTCACTTAGAAAGTCTGATTTCTGCAGGCCATACAGGAAGCCCAGAAAATCTACGAAGATGCTTATGAGGACTATATGAAAAACCCAGCGGGGAAGGTCAACAGTACCATCTATCGCTACCATGTGGCTGTGAGTACTCCTCCACCTTAACACCTCACTCACTGCTCCACTCTCACACTGCCCATTAGAATCCAGAACTCCTCCCTCTGAGGTATGGCAGAATAGACCTGAATGTGCTTAAAATCCAGTCAGAGGCTCACAATCCTGAGAGTTTCCTGAGGGCTCTGTCAGAATTCTGGTTTTTGGATCTCTACATTTGAAAGGGCAATTAGCCAGACTTTGAAATTTCTGGTGCTTCTGATCTTTGTGTGTAGAAGAAATGACTGTTATGGCCCTTCTGGATATTGAAATCCACAGATAAATACTCACAAATGCAGAGAGGGAGAAATGTCTGCATCCCTCGGCATCTGCCAGAGAAAGGTGACCTGTGTCCCAGGACCTACAGTGTGGCTGAACCAAGTCAGTGAAAGACCAAAAGCCCACGTGTAACACAGTTCAGGCCACCCAAAAAGTGAGTGTCTGAATCAGAGTTACAACCTGTGACTTCTTTAATCCTGTTTGTATCCATCCTGGATCTACACTGCCTCCCATGGAGAACAAGCCCAAGCTTTGTTGCTCCATACAGCAATTCCCACGTTCTTTAGAACAAACATTTCACAACCTCAGACCCTTTTGTCCTTCTCCCATAGCTCTTATTTCTGACCCAAAGAGGAATTCCAAGCATTTTGTGGGAGATAGGCAAACAGGAAAAACAAACCCTCTGAAACTCTGATTTATTACTGTCTCCAAACCCAGCACGTTGTCGTGTCAGAAATAAAATTCCAGAATTCTCTGCTGTAGCTGTTGTGCATTGTCCGTAATTCTGTATGTGATATTTGAACTTTCTGTATTCTCCCTTAAACAACTCCTGTTTTCTTGTAAGCCAGGGATCTGCTTTTCCAAAATCCACTTGTTTGCTTTGTTATGAAATACTGTAATAAAAATCCCTTCTGGACATTGTTGTTAATACAAATGTAGCTGTTTGCTGTGGCCTCAGCCAATTGAAACTAATTTTTGAGAATTTTGTCCCACGCAGTTGGAACTCTACCAGAAGCAGCCGTTTAAATATAGAGAATAAGGTTATTACTTGACCTGTGCAGATTCTTTATTTATTGTCTCACTTTCAGTATGAAAGGAATAACTGACTTTCAGTATGAAACAGTCTGTGCTTTCCCCTTTGATCCTTCATCTCTCTCTCATTCAGCTCCAGTGCTGTGGTAAAGGTAACGTGGAACAACAAACGGGATTACCCTGTCCAGAGAACATCCAGCTGCCAAAGGCAAGTGTCCTCTGTCCTGCTTGTTCTAATTTTTTCATGTCAGTTCTTTAGTAAAATTGGAGACATTCTGTACGTGAAAGAAAGGAAGAAGTTCCTTTTTACCTTGCAAATTCCAGCATGAAATTCCTTGTGGAATGGAGCAGAGTGGAGGCAGAATTAAGCTGGAGGTCATATTGCCCTCAGTTGTGACACCCCATGGCAGCTGAGACAATGCTGCATCATCTGAAAGGAAAAGGGAGAAGGAGGGAACAGAACAGGACCCCAAATTCCTTCTGGAGGCTGAATTTTGGCAAGTGCCCGCCTTAGTCATGCACAGAGCCTCCTGACTAGAAGCTTCACTGGTGTTCAGAAAGATATTTCTGTAATTTCTGTCCTTTCTGGAATCTGCTTGAGTTCAATGTCAAAATGAAGCACCAAACCTCATGATTTAGCATGGCCTGTTATGTAAAAGAGTTTAAATTTAGGGAAAAAACTGAGTGTAAGAAAATTACTTGCATGTGTCAGCCTCTCCAGTCAAGAGGTACAGATGCCTCACCAGAAAAGGGAAGATGCTGGGAAAATTATCCAGCAAAACCCAAGGTTTAGATGCAGGAATGAAAATGATGACTGCACTAATATTTTTGGTTTTGTCTGTTGTTCAGTGAGAACAGCTGATAGAATTGATTGAAATACAGATTTCCAAGCATAAAAAATATTTAAATTTTGTTTTTAACAGAACTGCCTGGTTGAAATTCAGAATGTAATTGATACTCATCTGCACTTAGTTGGAATTGTTGGAATTGCAATTGCTAGCATCACAGTGAGTAAATCCATGTTCTCCAGTCTCTTCTTGAGCCCAGTACCCTGTCCCTTACTCAAACCTTTGTGGAAGGTATTTTGCAGCAACTGGTGAGATTCCTCAATTCTTATCGCTTCCAGTGTGTCTTCTCCCTGGGAATTGCCCCCAACAGTGCAAGCAGAGCTGTGTAACTGTGCTTTTCAAGCTCATTTTCTGTCCTTAGATGGGGTCCAAAGTAATGGCAATCTTCTTTTGTTGTAGAGTATGTGAGCAGAGTGCACATAAACCAAACTGAAAAGCAAAAAGCTGTAGCAGCATTTAATGTATTCCAAAACAACCGCAGTCTGATGCTTTAAATCCTTTAGGATACATTCCTTAGTTTTCACGAGGAATAGGGAGTACCACTCGAGCTGTGACCAATAGATGTCACCCTGTCCCAAGGACACAGCAATACCGGCAGGCTGGGGTTCAGCAGGCTTCAGCACAAAGCTTTTTCCAGCATGTCTGTGCCATGACTTCTTTCAGACTCAGACTCCAGCAGCATGAGGAGCCACAATATTAGTAAAGAAACACTCCCTTAGCTGCTGGGAAGAGCAGGACATTCACAGATTTATGTGGACACTGGAAAGGAGCTGAAGGGTTTCTGCAGGTAACAGAAACCACAGTGTGCATATTAAACAGTCCCGGGGTTTGTATGAAACACGAAGGGTCTCAAAAATACAGCCAGGCAGAGGGGGTGGGACGGAGATCAATAACATCAAGGACACACCAGAACTGGGATTATCTCCGCTTGGATCCCCACCTCAGACACAGCGAAGGTCCTGAAGTGACCACAAGCTCTTCAGCAGCAGAAATGCACCTGCACCTTTTTCTGGGCTTGTTTTCTGCCACTTGCTGGGCTGTGAGAGCTCAGCTGTGCCCGTCCTTAGGGAGATGGGTGGGGAGGGGACGTGAACCCAGTGCTTTAACTGCCCATCTTAGCAGTGCAGCCTCAGGAGGCAGCTGCTTTGAAGAGTTGACCTGTGGCAAGAAAGCAGAGCCTCTGGCAACACCCACTGTTCTCTGCTTTTATCATTCCCTCTAGTGAACAAGCTTCCTGACACAGGTGGGTTTAGATTTAATGTATAGTCTTGCTCTTGGGCACAGGAACTATTCAGAGCTCAGCACGAGCTCCAGGGGCTCTGGAACCACCCTCTGCTCTTACTCAAATGTCTCCATGTAGAAGCATTCTGAAACTCAGAACGCTCTGGTGCAATACCAGGATACCACCAATAGCCACAGTTATTATGTGACTGAAATTGATGTCAGTAATATTTGGGGCAGTTGTGCTTGCCTGGACATTTAGAACAAACAGTGAAACCAGTGTGAGCCGATAAAATCAGGGAAACCTCTTCCATGTTTATTGTCTTATGTTTTGGGGGTTGTAGATGGAAGCAGTCACTACGCTGCCATAAGCACCTTCAGATTGTCTGATATGCAAGTTGTTTTATAACTGTTTTGTAAGTGGATCCCTAAATCACATCCCTTCTCTTCTAGATCTTTGGCATGATATTCAGCATGGTTCTGTGCTGTACGATCCGTAACATGAGAGAAATGATCTAAAACTGTCACTGCACAACTATGCCCCAGGAGTTCCAGACTAAGCTTACAAGAAGTGCTCTTCTACCCAATTTAATAATTGTAATGCATTTTAATCAGTGTTTTAACATACTGAGAGGAAAATATCCCATTAGGTGATCAGGTGAATTGTATTAGTTACAGTAAAACTGAAGTGAACAAAAAAAAGGGTTTAAAATGTCCTTTTTAATGAAAAAAAAAAAGCAAAGGAGCATCTAAGACTAATTTGATTTTTAATGTTTGTATACGTGCAATTAAGAGTTTACACATGTATAGACTTTGTGTAAGCACAGGCATCTCTCTCCTTACAAACACATCTGGATGTGAGCAGGTCCCTGGACGTGCAGTACCAGGTAAATATCTGGTCTATGTATAATACCTACCTATGTCTAGGTAAATATCTGCAGATGGAACACGTTGTGTGTGCATCCAGAGTGTTCCCGTGCAGGATGTGCACATCCCACAGGGACACAGTGCCTGGAACCCTCTCACACCGAGCCTGTTTGCCAAGAATTAGCAGAGGGACATTGTAAAAAGTAAGAGCTATGATCCATTTTGTGACTTTATTTTCCAAAGCCCAAACAGAGTAGAACTAATAAAACTGAACTTTATTAAAAAAATAATTAGTGCCTAAGGGCCTGCTCCAGCAAACTTGAATTCATGTGAGTAGACCCACTGATTTCACCGTCATGCAGAGACTGGGTATTTATTTTTTGTAGGACTGGACCCTTTATACAGATGCAGAAAGCTCTGGG
The DNA here is from genome assembly GCA_013390105.1 of Tichodroma muraria. Classification (NCBI taxonomy): domain Eukaryota; kingdom Metazoa; phylum Chordata; class Aves; order Passeriformes; family Sittidae; genus Tichodroma; species Tichodroma muraria. The sequence goes on along the minus strand of WAAG01048494.1, from coordinate 137,764 downwards.
GGAGAAAACACATCCAAGGAGATCCAGGCTAAAGGAAGAGGGGGAAAGAGGTGGGAAGCTGGCAAGACCAGGCAGGTCATTTGGGACCAACTGCAGTGCAAAGTGTGCTTAAGCTTCCCATGATAGGCTGAGATACACCAAAAATCCCAACTGTGAGTTCAAGGGGCCACTAAAATCCACATTCAGCAGCCCCTCTGTCCCAAAAGCCTTGCTGTGGCTACAGAGTGGTGCAGGAGTGGAGCCTAGGTCCAGAAAAGCAGCCCATTTGTCAGATCTCTAGAAAATCTAACTGGCCTGTGGAAGCCAAACAAAGAGTGAAAGCAGTCAGAAAAAGACATACAGCACTTTAATATCCTCAGTTTCTGCTTCTGTGACTATCACAGCTTCCATGGGGCTCTTACCTCAACCTCTCGCCCTTTCCTGGGGGCAGAAGGCAGGAAAGAAAGATGGGACATTTTTACAGAGCCATGAAGTAAGTTTTCTTACTGGCACCTTTAGATTGCATGTCAGGTATAAAAATTACACTGTGTGCTTGAAATACCTCAGGGCTTGCGTTTACATAGTTTGTTTCTATATTTTAATTTTTCTATTTGTTATATTTATTCATAAGAGAATTTCCTTTTGAACCAGCCTAGAAGGGAGAAAGGTTGTCCCCAGAAAAATAAATTACATCAAAGACTCAGGATCTCTTAATTTTTAGCTTACTCAAGATAATTCATGGTTTCAGAGAACAGCTTTTTGCCCCCATAGCAGCAGATCTGATGATCACCAGTTTAGATTCCTGATGCAGTTATTCCATACATGATGGGGAGAAGTTCAGTTAAACTACACATTCCAATAGACCATTGTCTAAGAGGCCTTGGAATTTACAAGTCATGGGGTCCTTGTTCCACTGAAACACAGTGGAACAAAATGGGATTTCAGGAAACACGTGTATTCTAGTGTACACGTTCATCTGGGATATACCACTCTTTATCTATTATTTATTTTTTACCTCTTATTCCCCAAAGAAACTCAAACTCCCATCAGTTTTCTGTCACTTCAGGACTTGGGGTAGCGCTGCTGCTCCAAGTCTCTGGTTTAGTTGACACATCTTGCTGTCTTATACATGGATTTCTCTTTTCCTATTGTCCAACCACGAGCTGTGGCACTGCACTGAGAGCTGGGCACAGCAGGCACTGCTGACTGAGCTGTGTCCAGGATGAGCTTTAGGCTGGCAGGGACACAGGAGATCACACCAGAAAAGTCAGGCTTGTGTCACTCTGTCACAGCTGATTAGCAACGGATGTTAATTAAAAACAGGGCCTGGGACCTCATTCTGCAAGAACCAGAACAGGAAACAGGGCCCTGATCTGCTGCTTGCTCCTAAGACAGGCTCAGCTGGGAGAATGGCAGTGGCATCAAATCTATGAGGGTCTCAAGCTGAAACTTAGAAATCAGTTTAACACAGCAGCCAGCAAAGCAATTTCCTGGCTCACAGGTGTACCTGAGACTGTCCCTACAATGGTTGTGCTCTGAAGAGATGATGGGGTAGTGCCCAGCTGGGGTGTGTTGTCCCAAAGTAGTACTGGCAGAAAGAAGAAACTCTTGTAGAGTGTCATTTTTGCCACTCAGGACAAGCCAGTTTTCCTGGAAAATCAGTAAAAATAGCACCACAGCCAGTGGTGCAGGTTCCAAGATTGTTGCCCTACAGGATTGATTGCAAATAAATCAATTTCCTTGTATTACATTCCCCCTCATAACAACAGTATTCTATTAAACACATCTACACATAACTGAGTTTCATTCCTCAAATTTGTAGCACCAGAATGTAATGACAGGACCAGAGTTTCTCTCTTTATTTATTATTTCTTGAATAAGTTGGAAGATGCCCACTCCTGCTTTGAGATGCACTGAATGCCAAGGCAGCTTGCAGAACCTGCTGTTGCTTCCCCAGCCCTCCACTCCCCCAGAAGTACAAAACCACCCAGTGCCTTAAGAAAACGGGAAAAAGTGGCAGAAAAAAAAACTTCTATAAATTCAAACTCAAGCCACCAAACTTTCTGCTGAAGTGTTTTGGCTTTGTGATTTGTTTTTTTCTCCCTCTAAAGAGGGCATTAACTTTTGGAGCATTCCTGCATAAGCTCTAGGGTTACTGTTATTCAGGTCTAGGGGATACTTGCACTGTGTAGCAGGAACAGGACAGCACCTGTTACTGGTTTGGTTCTCTAAGTTATTGGTATAAATTAAACTAGAAATCAACACATTATTCATACACTAGTGCCTTTAACAGATTCCAGGGATAAAGGTCTTTTGTAGTTTCCTGCTGTTGTGAGGTGCTTAATATAATTGCAGTTTTCTCTGCATCTTAGTAACTGAAGGTATTTTTTGAGAGTTACTGCCACATAAGGCAGCAAAAATAGCCATTTATCCTGTCCCTTGCACCTGTGTCAGAGGAAAGTGACAAAAGATCAGATCCCTCCAGGTGATATAATTCTGAAAGCACCTCAAAGGTGTTCCTGTTCTCCAGTCATTCTAAAGCATAAAGAAGTAAGTTGTTGATGCCCTTATTGTGTCTCTAAACACCCTTATTCACATTTCCCTTGTCTAATTTTTCTAAGTAACTGATTTCAGTGGGAAAACCTTTGTCACAGGGAAACCTCAGCCAGTTTTGGTACCTCTCAGAGATAACACAGCAGCTGATGAAGCTCAGCCCTGTGACATCCCTACAATGAAGAGTTGTATTTCACTTGTCTTGATACTGATAGTTTTATAACAAAACATGTTTCACGTGTCTTGAAAAAGAAATTGAGTTGTCTTAAGCCCTCAAATGCTGTATTGTACAGCCTTTGCAGGCTACAGATTAACAGCATTGGAAGCTGTTCATAGAAAATGTACATAAATAAAGCTTTTCAATCTTTTTCCTCTATTGGTGCTCCAGCCACGAGGTTCTCCAAAACACAAACCACTTTGGATAATGTGTATGGTACAGCATAAATTCTGACTTTGGACAGAACTGGCGTTTCGGCTCATGCTGCCAAGTCTGTGGCAGAATTACCTCTTGCTTTGAAAGAAAACAAACTTAACTCTGTGGCTGTAATTAGCTTTCACTTCCCTATGATGTGTTCCGAAGTGGCGTTTTATCGGCTTTGTGTCTTGAATTTGAAACAACTTCCTAATAAAAGTAACCTGGAATAAACGACTCCCGGATAGAACTCGATCCGCACGCCCAGAGCCCCTCCCAGGCCCTGAGGGCACCCCGCCTCACCTGCTACATCCAGGACACCGGCCGGACTCCAGGTGATAGAGCAGCTCTCGGCCAGCGAGGCAGGCAGGGCCCCGGGGACTGGGGACCGGGATCGGGATCGGGATCAGGATCGGGATAGGAATCGGGACCCGCCGGGATTCGAACCCGGCCCCACCGGAACGCCCCTCAGGCACCGGCTGGAGGCCCCGCCCGTTGTGGGCGGGACATCGGACGGCGCTCGCTCCCCATTGGCTGCTCGCGCTGCTCGCGGGGCGGTGCCACTATCCCAGAGTGGTTTGGGCGGGAAGGGACCCTAAAGCTCATCCATCCCACTGTCCCAGGCTGCTCCGAGCCCCGTCCAGCCTGGCCTTGGACACTTCCAGGGATCCAGGGGCAGCCACAGCTGCTCTGGGCACCCTGTGCCAGGGCCTCCCCACCCTCACAGGGAACAATTTCCTCCCAATGTCCTGCCTAAACCTACTGTCTGTGTGAAGCCATTCCCCCTTGTCCTGTCTTCCATGTAGTGCCCCTTCTGCTACTGGAAGACCACAACGAGGTCACACCAAAGTTTCTCTTCTCCAGGGTGAACAATCCCAGCTCTCCCAGCCTTTTTTCACAGCAGAGCTGCTCCATCCCTCTGATCCTCCTGGTGCCTCCTCTGGACTCTCTGCAGCAGCTCCAGGTCCTTCCTGTGCTGGACCCCAGGGCTGGAGGCAGCTCTGCAGGTGGGGTCTCACCTGAACGGTAGAGGGGAAGAACCACCCCCCGAAATGCTGCCCACGTCGCTTTACCTGCGGCGCTTTCCCGCGGGGCAGCGGCGGCAGCCCCTGCGGGCGCGGGCGCGGGGCGGAGCGCGGGGCCGGGGCAGGCGGGGCCGGGG
>WAAG01048494.1:123221-133529 GCA_013390105.1 Tichodroma muraria | reverse complement strand
GTCTGCGCAGCCCCCGCGGGTGAGGAGCGCGGGCCGCGCCTTCCCCCACAGAGAGCCAGGAGTAGCGCGGGCTCCTTCTCCTTCTTTCCCTTCTCCTTCTCCGTGCTCCACGTGTGAATGCGTTCGGGTTTGTGTTTCTCTGAGCACCTGCCGCGGGCGGGAGCAGACGCGGCTCCAGCCCGGCGCTCTCCCCACCCGGGCTGAGATACGGACAAAAGGTGAAGGTGTTTGGATTGCCGGCAAATCCATCGCTCACTTATGTGGAAACGGTCTTAGGATAAATGGAAGGTAACAAACACATGTCTGTAAGGAATCATCACCTGAACAGGGATTTATCTCTGGGCCTGGGGGTCTTAATGTTGAACGTGAAAACTGCTTAAAGGTCAGAGGGACACAGTCCTCAGAGGGCATGGAAACGTATAGTTAAACAGATATGTTAGCACAACGCAAACGTCTCGATTTGGCTTTTTCTGAAGTGTAAAAGAAGGCACATTAGTTATTTTTCTTTCAATGATTTTGCATAGGCATTAACCATAAAACTAGACTTGGTTTTTGTTTGTACTGAAGACAAATCTCTCAGGCCATAATGGACATTGCAATAACTTAGTAATGCTGCTGATACTGTAAATAGGCCAAGTACCCCTTTTTTGTTTTGCTAGGTACAAGTGGTGATGGATAGTAAACAGAATTATATTTTCCTGTGCTAAATAACATTTTTAACAGCCAGACACCTTGAGAAATCTCTGGCTGATCTTAAAGCTGAACACTTTGTTTCTTTGGCATTTATCAGATACCACAAGGGCTGCTTTGTTCAATAAATACCTATTTCCCAAGTTTTTTCTACCATTCCTGTGTACTTCACCAGCTAGAGAGCAGCAGTTCATGTTGCAGCTCTTCCTTGGAGAGCTTGGGAGACTACAGCTCCTCTGTGTGATACACAGAAGGGGCTGGGAATACCAGATTCTCACTACCAGAAAGTATTTGTAACTTAATTGTAACTAACCTCCCCTGCTCCAAAGAGTTTTAGAAATAGTCTTGTACAAAATCAGCTATAACTGGGTTGTTTGAACCTTAGGTGTAAGGGATCAGTTTTACAGAAGTAGTGCTGCTCCTGCTGATGCTCTGGATTTTCTGTAAATTTCAAACGTGGTTTTGGAGGATTTAATTTTTCAAACCTTGCCTGTGAAGGTATTTCTTTATCACCAAATAATGCACATGATAACTGCAGTTCATACCATGTGTAGAATCCGTGACACATATTCAAATTATCATGGGTTGGTTGAGGTTGGAAGGGACCTCTGAAGCTCATCTGGTCCAAACCCCTGCTCCAGGGGGGCACCAGCAGTTTCCCTGGGGCTTTCTCACAGGTTTTGCTTCAGATGAAATAAAATGAAGGTGTTTGGAATCAGATTCTAGGAACAGTCATGAAAACTGCAATCCTGAAAGCAGGATTTTTCTAAGCATGTTAAATTTCATATTTGTATCCTTTGAATTCTGGTTCCTTATTTACTATTTCAAGCAAAGTGTGAATGGAATATCTGTAATTTCTTGGGAGCTACAATCTCAGTGGAAAAGAGGCAGTTGCTACTACATTAATTACATGCATTACTTTCCTTTATTCCTGGCTCTGCACCTCTCACCTGTGCATGTTCAGCACACAGGGTGGGCTCAGCTCTCCTTCCACTCCCAGGGAACCTGTTGACCTGTGGGGAAAAATGGGATTTTTTGAGTTTTGCTTTCCATTTGATGGCACCACACTCCCCTGTGGAGAACAGAGCAGCCAGGTTTGAAGCTGCAGTGATTCCTCAGTGCTCACAGATACAGGTGTGTTTCAAACTGTGTTTCAGCAGGGGAGGGAGGTTATGCCATTTGTGTAGAGACATTAATGTGGAGAAGCATTCCCAATAAACACAGTTCTGGACGACAGCGGAGAGGACACAGATCTGCAGTGTCTAAACTAATAATACATAGATGGAAAAATACTGCTGCTAATTTGAAGGCTGTAAGTATGTGTCAAAATCTGTTCTAAAAGTTCAATACCAAGAGTGTGTAAAAAGAGTATGGCCTCTTTTTAAATTCTGAAATATATCAAGTGAAATATGTGAACTCTGAAATACATCAATATCAAATTCTGAAATATGTCAATATAATCAATCTCTGAGCATCTCTTCACAAAATATCTGGTATTTATGAGCAAAGGCTGATACACAGTCACATCTTCTTCTTCCCCAAAGGAAATTCATGTGGGTTCTCAATACAAACATGCAGCCTTTAAGATTCTTTCCTGCCTGTCTCACAGCACCCAATTAGCGGAAGCAACTAACGATACACCTTCAAAACAAATCTTTGTGCACAGCAGTTTGCAAACCGAATACGGAACACAGTTTTATTTCAGTTCAGGTGTGAGCAGTACATTTCACCCACATCCCACTGAAAGCTTTACAGGTTACAGAGCTTCTGTGGCTTAGTGCAGTAGTTTGTCCTGACCCTCTCACGGACACAGTCACTGTAGTCAGTGTTGCACTTGCCACACTTGCAGCTCACAGCCACGGGGTAGGAGTAGTAGGGGATGGTGTGGTGAGGGCAGCCCGGGATCAGCGCTGTCCGGTACAGCATCTCTTTGTACGTGCAAACGTTCTGGGACAGAGCACTCTTGAGGAGCAGCTTCTTGCCATTGCTGTCCTACAGAGAGAAGAGAAATGTGTTGTTTCACTGAAGCACACGTGTGTCAGAAACGTCCTGTGAGGTGCAGAGACCAAAACTCATACCTGAGCCCAGCTCTGGTACTGCTGAGTTCAGAGCTCTAGTTGTGACTGGAGCTCCCTCCCTACACAGACACGTTCCCCTTGTTTTTACGGTTTAACTAATCCACATGGCTCAGAGTGTTTCCTGGGCTTTGTGATCTCTTCTGGCTCCCTGCTGCCCAAGCTGGAACTCATAATGCTGTTTTTAACAGTGAAGTTGTGTGGAGTGGTGTGGCCGCTGCAGAGCTGTCCCCACAGCCAGCTGAGATAGCAGCAGAAGTTGCCTAAGTTATTTACATAAATTAAGAGTGACCCAATATAATTTCCCCCTCACCTGTCCCATCCTGCCCTCACAAACTGCCCACAGGGGCTCTGCAGTGGCAGCAGCACTCAGATCTCTGTTGTGCCACTGATGTTATGAACTCCATAGTTCCAGAGACTTGGCATTTTTCATCCACACCTTTGCAAAAAGCTAACTTGAAAACACGGTGACAGTGCAGTTTTTCTGCCTGTGATAGACTCAATTACAATCAAATCATCTGCACGCTATTTTCTGGGGGAGCAGAGCTTTGGTTTGCAGTGGTGGCTGTTACAGAAACATCTGTAACTCGTACCCGAGTCATGCAGAATCCAGCGCAGATGGTGGTGTTGATGGCCAGGCAATAGGCGCATTCCCGTTTCTCCACGTGGATTGTGTACTCAGAAGGAGCACAGAGTGATGCTGTTTGTCCGAAAATCAGGCCAAAGAGGAGAGACATCACGAAGAAGGGACTCATGCTGGATGGGGAAGAAGAAACAAACAGAGCAAACCACAGGGAACATGGGATGCGCCTTCCAACCCTGTCCTCAGCTTTTGACAGGAACAGCCAGGACAGTCACAGACCTGGAGTACTCTTAGTGTTTTTAGCTACAGCCTGACAATTTCTTTCCAATCTCAGTCCTTATTGAAATAATACTGAGCATTAAACAAAAAACAAGGGCAAAGAGGCCAGTAACAACATAGAATGAATTACTCTCCCCCTACTTAAGCACAGTACATGGAACTTCTCACTAGTGAGTGATGAAATCCTGACACAGAGCAAATAAGAGGAGCTGAAAGATTTGAAAGTGTGACACTTAAGAGAACATGAGCTCTAGAATTAAGCAGAGATATTAAAATAATCTCACTGCTTTAAAACAATTTTCTAAAGAAAGCATCCTATAAAATGTTAAAGAGACTAAAAGACAAGGCTGTACATATCAGGCATAAAATTGGATTTTTTAGTTTCCAGTGGCTTAGAGGCATGATGAGATGGGAACACAGCCATGAATTAAATAGATTCAAGCAAATTATAATAAAGAACATCAGCAAAGAGTTCAACTCAATGAATCCAGCTTTATCTGTCTGTTATTCTGACCTCATTTCTCAGACCTGCAGGGGAATCCTGAGAACAAAGCCTGGACAAGCTCGAAGACAATTTCAGGAACTACTCTAGAGCCTTTAAATGATAAACTTTAAATGACAGTGTCTACCAACATCTGGACATCACCCTCCAGTCTCTCCCAGCTGCCAGTTTCCCAAAGCAAAGCCATCCATTACACAGGCTGGTTTACCCTGTAGCTGCAACAACACCAGTCTGGAAAGACCAACCTCTTGTCAGCAGAATTCTTCCCTATTACAGGAACCTGATTCTGTCTTGAGCTGAGAGAGGCAGTGACCCAGCACAAGCTCTGTGTGTGCTTTATACTCTCCAGGCTAATTCCAGGCTGATCTTACTGTTTATATAATTGCATCTGAATTGCTGCTTTCTTATCACAAAGTCATCTATTGAAAATTCATACTGAACCACAAAGCAAATGTGATAGGAACAAGCGTGTCCATAATATCCTAACCTGGAAACTGGAGCTGGAAATCTAATTATATTAACAGTCATTCTCTCCTCAGGCTTTTAAACTAACCAGTGCTTAAAAAAAAGTTATTATTGATTAATTTAATTGCTGCATAGGACAGCAAGACCATGGCAGGAAGGCTGGCATGGGGTCCTCCAGAATCACAGATGATGAGTTTTACACCTGTGTTTTGCTAAGGTTTAACGAGGTCTGGTTCACTCTGCTTGCTCCTTACCAGGCACAGCTGGGAGATGCTGTGGTTGTCCCAGCCCTGGAAGTGTTCCAGGCTGGAGCAGCTGGGGATAGTGAAGGTCCGTGCCCATGGCACGAGGTGGGATGGGATGAGCTTTAAGGTTCCTTCCAAACCAAATCATTCTGGGGATCTTTAAGTCTGTGCAGTACCCATGAAGCAACAAATCTGAAATGAAACCCACTGCTCTGCAGCCTGCTCAGGCACAGCCTGACTTATCTGCTCAAGCAAAACGCACTCAGAAATTGGCTGGCCTGGAACCTACTCAGCAAATATTGAAACAACAAGCAATTCACTCAATACTGATTGATAGGGAAAAAACTTACAAAACCACTCCTTGCAGCACAGTAACAAACAAAATATTGCATCAATACCAATGAAACAATTTCCCCAGATGGGGGAAAACACTTGCATTTGGGGAGCAAGAGGGAGAAGAGGTCAACAAAGCCACTATTCTCTGTCAGCCCCTCCTTGAGCTCCCTGCCTGCAGCTCTGGGAACACGTGCCCTTCCAGGCAATCACCTGACTCCTATTTGGAATCTGATCTGATGGATGTCTTATGCAGGTCAACCACATTCCTGATTTACATAGCCATAAGAAACATGGAAAACATGAGTTTGAGGTGGTAAATGTGATCACTTTGAGCTGTTGGAGGAGTGATCCAGTTGGTCCTAATTGGTGTTCAGGCTAATTCCTGAATAGTGTCTCCTTTTCCCATGGTTTCAGACTACTGCACACAGGTGTCCTGGGCTAATTTTTCAAGCATTTTTTGGATAACATAATAGAGGTTTTGTTCTATTAAAACCAGCCAAATGCTTTCTGTTTTCATGGAGTCTTTAATTCTGTGTCAATTTCTACCATATTTCTCAGGAATTAAATATAATTTAATTATATTTAAACCCTTTTCTGGCTTAGGGACATGAGCAGAGTATTAATTGTACTCTTTGTAACATCTGTCCATCTCACTTAGCAACAGGAGCATAACACTCACTTTGCTACTACTCCAGTATGTTATTTAGCTCTGTATTTTTCTGATATATTTGGAATACAAACACTCAGGTTCTCTCAGCATACACTACACAACCCACACATAGATAATGTAAATGTATATATATACACTGTACATACACACACACACTACATACACTGTGTATGGGCTTGGTGTTTTGAAGCTTTAACCGCAGAAAATAATGTTTGTTCTTGAGAAATACAGAGAGTGTTTTGAAGGGCACAAAGAACCCAAAAGGAAAAGAACACAATTCAGAAAACTAAAACCTGGAGAGGACAAAAAACGCTCAAGGTAAGAATTAAAAACCAGCATTCTTAAAGCACAAATATCACATGTGGCCCTTGCACGCACAGCTGATTCTTTCCTCTAAAGGTTCACAGCTTTAGGCAGTTGGAGCTGGAATTCTGCACCCTGGAGACCCCCACAGCCAGGTTTAAAGTGTCTCAACACCCCCTATAAGAACACAGGCAGAGAACAGGTCAGTGAGAGGACATGTACTCTTTGCTGCCTCAAAGTACCAGTTTCTCTGAGCTGAGAAAACCGGGTGTAAGGTGGGGGGGTGTGGGGGGTGGAGGGTTAAAAGAAAAAAAGGCTTAAGAATTCGCTTTAACAAGATTTTGGGAAATATCTGCAAACATCAATAGCAAATTGTAACAAGGCTTGAAAGTCATAATGAAGATGAAGAAGAGAGTGCAACAATAAAAACTACAGCAACAAAAATAGAGGAAAACCAACAACAGTGACTGTTAGAGGTGAGAAAATGCAGAAAACTTGTACAGGAAGCTGAAGAGTAGGAAATAAACTTCTGCCAGGCCAGAGGTCAGGGAATAAAGTCAGGGAACATTACAAGATGAAGACAAGATGTTGATGCAGAGTAAGTGCAAAGGCTTCAGCAAGTACTCAGGCTTTTGAAAACATAGTGACTGAACAATCACACACAGATTTGCAACAAAAATTATTAAATAAATCATATAAGGAATAAATATTTTAAACTCAACATGATTAGCTAGCTAATGCTCATTTCAACAAGTCTGGAATACTGAGGAAATTTCAAAACAAACAAAGTGCTAATACTGTGGCAATATTTAAGGAGAGAGTGTTGACCCAGGTAACTCCACCAGCCAGGTAAAATAACAGAAAATTGATACAGGATTTGAGCAATAAAGAATTAACGGATGAAAACGTAATTACTGATGTTACATAAAACAGGTCATGCCACACAAACCCAATTTCATTGTTTGCAGTGATTACAAATTTGGCTGTTAAGGCAATTGCACAGATGCAATGTCTTTAGTTCCATCTGTGCAGAGCCCGCCTGTCAGGAAGGTTTGGAGCTGTCAGGCAGAGCCCAGTATGGCGATACTGAGTGCTGGCAATTAACCTCTGGAGCAATCAGTTTAATCTCAGTGGTGCCTTTATTCACTGCAATGTCTTTACCCAGCCTCTAAACACTCTGCAGTGCACTGGAGAAATACCTGGCCAGGTATTAAGGATGAAAGTTCATTTATCTGGAAGGGCAATAAATTGCTCTGAGTGGAGCTTGGGACCAATGTGACTGCTGCTTATCGGCTCAGCCCCGTCCTGGTGTGGTCACAGAACCTCTTGGCTGCTGCCTTTCCCCTGCTGGCACCGTTATCCTGCCCATCAAAGGGGTGGTATCACATATCTTCAGTAATTTACACAAACTATCAAGCTGGTAAAAACCTCCTGGATTGTCCTTCTGGCTGTGACCGTGGAGCTCATTCACTACTGACCTCTCTGATGGGAGCGAGATCCCACGAGCTACAGGGAGCAGCAAGACAAAAGACTGTGGCAGGACAACGAAGTCCAGTGTCAAAATTTGTGGCTGCCTGAGGCTTCTTCATTGCAGTTTCCTAAAATCTGTCATCCACAGTCTGATGCTTATGGATGTGTTTCTTTGGTTGCCCTCCTGCTGACCTGCAGAGACTTCAGTGATAGAAATTTTTAATGTGCTTTTATAGCACAGCTTTGCAGCCCTGTTCTGGAACAGCCAGTTACTCTATTAATTATTTATCTTTAACCTTTCCGTTAACCAAACCAATCCATTCCCTGACATCAGTGATTTTACTCTTTCATTAAGTGAATGATGGTGTGCTGATGTTCTACAGGAAGTGCTTCAAGTGATATCTGTAAGTAGAATTTAGTAATTATAAAAACCTTGGGTTCATTCCCCAGGAGTCTCTGTAATGGGCTACAGAAATTCAGTGCATACCAGAAGCTCATATGTAACAGTAATTTAATAGGATTCTCTGTCACTGACCAATGCCTAAAATAAAAGTAGGAACAATGAGAAGTTATCAGACATTTTTCCTACTCACTCTGCCCCTGGTAGTGGTACAACACAAAGAAAACTTTGTGATCTCACAAGCAGGTTACTTACAGAGCAGGGCCACTCTTACTTCCATGAGATATGCAGTTGTAGATAGTAAAGTAAAAACATGTCTGCATTTGCAAACAACCAATAATTGGAAGCTCTGCTGATGAAAAACAGACAAAACCAATCAGATTCTGAAAGATGAGTATTCTGGTAGAGGAATTATTTCCAACTCCATCCAGTTGAAGCCCTCCACTGATAAAAGGAAATAAGATCCTGATATGCTGCCATAGAAACAAGTGTTTTTGCCAGGTTTTGCTTTTAAACAGCCTGTGGCTGCTGAATTTTCAAAGCTAATCTGTCTATTGCCAGTCTCTGTAGCAGCCCAAAACACAGCTCTCATCTCTGAAATTTATACATTCACAGTCTGCTCTTCTCTTTCTTTCCTAGGATTAGCTGCAGCATTTCCTATCAACCACAGATTAAAACGGCAAATCTCTTTGTTGCATATCATATGCCAGAAATCTCCATTTATGGTCTGAAAATACTTCATAATCCTATTTGCTGCTTGGCTCAGACGATAGAGCCCTTTGGATCTGGTTTCATTTCTTTGGAAAGTGCTAGATATTTCTGTTAGTCTGAGATACACAATCACTGCTCTGAGGGCAAAGCTAAACAAAAAAAAAAACAAACAACAAACCACCACCAAAGACAATCCAGAGCCTCCTGCAGTATTGTCAAGGATGAACGGTACCTACCCAGCATCATAAAAATGCTAAAGGTAAAACTCTGCCCCAGGTGTGACAGCCTAGGACCTGCCAGGTGAATGCCTCCCAACAGGGAAGCTGCTCTCAGATTCCAACTAAAAGTTAAAATGCCTGTAAGGAAGGAGAAGGGAAAGCTGGTTTTCCTCAGGAACTCTTCCTCTCCAAGATGCTCCAGGTAGAAGCAAGGCACACTGCATTCAACTTGTCACTCCTGGGTGAGTCCTAACAGTGAGATTTCTGCAGATTTGTTCTGATTTTCCACATTCTGTTCTGCACACTCTGCTCTTGCAGCTGTATACAACACAAATTTGTGAACACCTCTAGGAAATGACTTCCAGTAGTGTGGAGTGGTGATTGCATGTCCCTGGCAGTGCCTGTACATGCGTTCCCTGTACGGGAGTTTTAAATTCTGGCAGTGGTTACACTCTTCTCCTTCAACTAAGATACAACATCAAGTTGTCAAAATAAGCTTGAGGTCAGGGTGGAAATACCTGCGATATTACATCAAGTTTTGTCACCGTTCTAGAATTGCATTCATGAGGGAGCAGGTACCACCCACACTGGAAGGTACTGTGCACTTAACTCCAAAGAAAACAGACCAAAGAGAGGGATTTGGGGCTCCCTTGCTGGGGAAGGGCCTCTCTTCACACAGGGCTGCCACAAAGTTTGAGACTCCTGCTGAATCTCTCAGTATAATGCAGTACAGAAGTTAACTCTACTGGGTGATAACAGGGATTGGAACATTCATTTAAAAAGTTCACTTCTGAGTAAAAAGTTACTGAGTTAGAAGTTTACTTCTGAGTAAACCCCCCAACACTGTGTACTAATGAAATAAAAGGCTGGAAATTTTGAAATTTCCTGTGCTCAATAAAACCATGACGGACAAATGGTACTGTAGTAGTTTGGCCGTGATTGGCCAATGTGTATTACTGACATTTGATAAAACCAATGAAAGCGTGGGTACGCCTTTTACGATACACCTTTTTTAAATGCAAACCCGGGAATCAGCTCTCTCTTGGTTTCCGGCAAAGGCTCAGGTAAGAGCTCCTGCCGAACATTCTCTGCTCCCCCTCTCCCCACGTGGCCGTCGGGCCTGGGGGGGAGGGGGAAGCAAGTCAGGCTGACCGGGAAAAAGGAAAAAAAAAAAAAAGACCGCAGAGCCAAACTGTGAGCTACGTTGGTGATATCTGGCTGATGGAATTCGAATTTTCTTCTCCTGCAAGCATGGTCGGTGAGAGAATTTTCCTCAGGGCTGTCTTGGAGCCAGGAAAGATCACGCAGATCGGGCGGGGATGGCTTTTCTGAGTGGAGTTCACTCTGGACTAATTTAACCC